>PVIU01003912.1:105045-136325 GCA_004026605.1 Ondatra zibethicus | reverse complement strand
GGGCGAGGATCCCGGTCCCAAAAGCAGGCCTACTGAGGGTTGCCAGCTCCTCTCTGCTGGGCTCCGTGGGACAAAGGAGGCCCCCTAGCAGGGGACATGTCCTTCCCCCAAGGCCTCAGCCCGGGTGGGCCGAGCTCAGGTGCAGCCGGGACAGGGTCCAGATGAATCCGCGGAAGCTGGTTGGGCGAGGATCCCGGTCCCAAAAGCAGGCCTACTGAGGGTTGCCAGCTCCTCTCTGCTCGGCTCCGTGGGACCTGCTGTGGCATTTTTAACATGTAAGAATAAATCAGCAAGTCATATTTAAAACAAAATTGTTCATATCTGCATTGTTTTAAAAGCTCAACAAGGAGAGAAGATTAAAAAGATTATTTGACACAGTCCATGTTTAAATTACTGAACTTCCTATGCTTTACAATACTGGGCTGGAGTTTTATAAATGTGAAACTAGGTCTGCATTGAACATAGCAAACATATCCCTCTTTATCAAACACAGAATCCTCTGCAAATGAGAGTAAAGAACTAAAATAGTTATAACTCTATTTTAAAAGTAAACATTGCTACATTTCTTCCTAGAAAGAAAATAGCCATGAGTGAGGAAAAGGACGTTGGCTTGAGCTGCCAGGAATATATTGGGAGAAGATAAACTAAGAGACACCTGTAGTTGAGGAATGAAAGGAGACAAAATTCAGCGTATAAAGATAAAACGGACCCGGGGCCATCCGTGATGTCTGATCTTGTCAACTTGATGGGATTTAGGATCACCATGGAAACGAGTCTCTGGGAATTTCTGTGAGGGGTTATCTTGGTAGGTTAATTGAGGTGGGAGGACCCACTCTAAAAGTAGATTTTACAGTCCTGTGGGCTGGAGGCTTGGTCTGAATAAGACGGAGAAAGTGTGGTGTTGTGTGCTGACCGTGTGACCAGCAGCCTTCTTCCTCTGCCTTGCCTGCTCCACGCTGATGGACTACGTCCCCTGGAACCACAAGACAAAACTAATCTCTTCCCTCCTGAAGGTGTTCTTATCAGGAATGTTGTCGCCTCAAAGAGACCATTAACTAACACGTCATCTGAACCAAGGGCAAAGGTCCCAGCACCAGAGACCATAGATAAGCAGAAAAGGTCTTTGACCAGAAGGTCACCCGGAGAATCACCATTATTGCTGGATAAATAGGGTGTGTGATGGCATCACAAATAAAGACAGTAGAAACGGCTGTGTGTCTCAAGATTGGAAATATGAAATTTAACAGATAACTCTGTACCTAATGCTAAGATTCCCCACAGTCTCCTTTCATTCCTAAACATCAAGCCCCTAAGAGAACAAAGAAGGGGAGTGACTTCTGGATGAACTGAAATATCATGATGAAAGAAACACACATGTAAGTCATGTGGTGGTCTTGATCTGCAGGGTTTCTATGTTAAAGGTTTGACTGCAAGCCTGTAGTGCTTTTGGGAGGTGGGACCATATTTAAAAGGTGGGATCTAGTACTAAGAGGACAGAAACTTGGTTGACTCTTGAGGGCCATCCCAAGTAGTATAAGAACTAAACAATTGCTGAAGGTGGAGACTCTGGCCAGCTCAACTGAAGAAAAACAAGATTCTGACTATGGAGCTGTTTGTAAGTTTTGTAGAGAGCTCAGGGCTATAGTCTTCAGAAGTCATTGCCTGTGTGTGTAGCATTCTTCTGATGCAGCTGTGTAGACAGAAGTTTCTGTCCTGCCCAGTCCTGCAGCCACTCAGTCTCAAATAAACACACAGGGACTTATATTAGTTATAAACTGTTTGACCTATTGTTCAGGTTTATTACTAACTAGGTCTCACAACATAAATTAACCTGTAATTCTTATCTATGTTTAGCCATGTGGCTTGGTACTTCAGTTTAGCCTTTTCCCCCGTAAGGCTTTCTCATCTTGCTTCCTTTGCATCTGGCTTGCAACTGACTCTCTGCCTTTCCGCTTCCCAGAATCCTCCAAGTCTGGTTTCTTGCCTATACTTTCTGCCTGGCTACTGACCAATCAGCATTTTATTAAACCAATATGAGAGACAAATCTTTACAGGGTACAAGTGTATTAAACTACAGCACAGCTACATTAGATTTACATCTGATCCTTGTAAGTAACCCCTCACCCACATTCCTGCTCATAACTCCAGTAAAAAATGCACCGATTTACCAAGTTGAACATTAATGAAGTCAGGACTTTGGTGTGTTTTTAGTTCCTTCTCTGGGGTGATTAGATGTGTGAGTGTTGTCTCCCCAGGAAAAGTTGTACAACACATCATGATCAGATGACCCATGTGGCCTTAAAGCTTGGTAATGTTTTAGGATCATAGAGAAATTGAATGTGAGATGTAAAATCATAATACTTTGCTCTTTATGTTCATAAAATATAGTTGTTTACACCATTCTATGTATCTGTGACCATATCTAGTGGACGGGGGTACTGGCATTACTGAGAAAGAATCTCCTTTAAGTTCTACAAAAAGCAGAGGAGCAGAAAAGAATTTCAACCTCTGTGTTACAATTCTGATCTAATATTCTTCCCACCATTTTCTTTGGAAGCTTGAGTTTTTCATTCAATCCTAATTTAAGACACAAACTTACTATTACTTAATGGATGTCTTGTCCAACCTCAGACATTCACTATCCAGTTCTATGAAAAACATTTGCATAATACATAAATACAACTTCCTACCTTACAGGGCTCTGTGTCAGTTAAAAAGTAAAGGGTAAACATGAAAGTATCAAGCTGGGATAATCTCTCTTTAATTGTTCTGCCAATTGGTGGCAAGGTGACAAGTCTATGTGTTTCAGAATGTGGCTGTGCAGAAAATCAAATATACTAGATGAATCTTTTCTGACTTATTTATGGCTTGTTTGTGGTTGGGGTGAATTAAGAGCCCAAACAAGGACACAACAAGGTGTTAAATGGTGTGACATGTCCACAAGGCAGTTTTGCTGACAGTGGAACCGTTTAAACTGTAATTTCAAATTCAAAACTGTGATAACTGTGAATGTCACCCTCAACCATTCATTCACAAATGTGTATCACTATGGTTTGCATTCCTGTATCTTTGTAGTTTATTGGTTCATTTCATTCAAACATTTTACTGAACTTAATACTTTTAATTTCCTTATAGTAATCCAGTTAGCTCCATTTCATCCACACCTGCTCATGGTAATCATCACAAAATCTGACCAGCCACCCCTAGAATCAGACACCATTGCTTATAACGAAGCAATGCAATGCTAAATCTGACTTTTCTCCTCTGAAGAAAACAAAATAGTGTGTACTGCTGTGATTGTGTGGTTTTTTTTCATTATACACAAAGGAAAAGATGTGTCATAAAGTAAGTAATTTCATACAATATCTAATCAGCCAGGACTGAGACAGAAAAAAAAAGAGCTACCAATTAATATTTAAAATACTTAGTTTCAGAGATTGAGTTTTTTAAAGAAGATAATAAAGTTGACTTGCTGAGAAATGAATTAAAGATATTGAGCAAATCAGAGATCAGAAATCACAAAGAAACAAAACCATCTCTAAACTGGAGACACAGAGGGAACACAGCATTATCAATATGATAGAATGGCGTTATCTGGTAGACGTAACCAGATGTAAATAAATATGTAGCTCTTAAATGTGTGCTTTTCTTCAGAACATCATTCATTGTTCATCCAGTAAACCTTTATGTTTCTATGGTAAATAAGGTTTTAAAAGGACCTTTGAGTGACAAGTGGGACAAAAATACAGGACCAAGATATGAGAAGAAACATAGACTAGCAGTAGAGCTAGAACAAAGTTGAGATATAACTGGCTTGAAATTATAGCCCACTGTGTGAGGCGGAGTCTCAGTTGATGGATGGCTCAGATCAAAATGGGCTGTGATCATGTCTATAGGGACTTGTTCTTATTGTTGATTGATGTTGGAAGACCCCCTCCCACTGTGGACAGGACCATCCTAGGCAGGTGGACCCTTGGTTGTTTAAGAAAGCAAGCTGAGCCTGAGCCGGAGGTAACAAGTCAATAAACAGCCTTCTTCCATTATTCCTACCTATGCTTCTGCTTGAAACCTGTCCCTGCTTCCTTCAGTGATAGATGTTACCGGGAAGTGGGACCTGAAATAAACCCTATTCCCCCTAAGTGGCTTTTGTTCAGAATGTTCTATCATAACAACAGAAAATCAAAACAGACAACTGCTATAATACCATTTGATTCTTTGTGTCTCACACTTAATAGAGCTGTTAACTGAGTGATCCTTTAGCTCCACTTCTTTTTCTTTGTCAGCCACCTCCCACCAAGTACCAGAAGGTAAGATCCTATCACTGAACACACCAATACTTTTGTCGCAGGACATAGAAGAATCAAACCAGAACAGAGCTTGATGTTTCTTCCCTGCTGGGTAGCATTCATAGTACCGGAGGTGCTGTGTAGGATGCTGGTGCAGAAAGGTCATGGATCTTACCAGACAAAATCCCAGAAGAAAGAGAGAAGGTGGACATGAAATCCCAGCACTAGCTGAGGAGCTACTGTCATTTGCAAGCTGCTTGGGGAAATGTCTTTAATAATATGACCCCTGGACAATTGACTGCATACAAAGAACCTCACTCTCAAATCTAGATGGGTGAGACAAAGTATTTGATAGGAAAAGAGTGTGTGGGGGGGGGAGAATCTTAAAGTTGGGTGAGAAGAAATAGGATGATTGAGAGGGTAGTCATGGGGGAGTGGGGAATAATATATTCAAAACGTATTGTATTGAAGAGTTAAAAATACATATATAAAATACTTATGTTAAATTCCTCTGCTAGGCCTTAAACTTTTACACTTAAGCCCCCTTCCAGACAAACAGGATGAAACTGCCCCTGTCTTGACGAACAGGATGAAGCCCCCTTCTTGACAAACAGGATAAAGTTGAAAGTAACTGCTTATCTAAGCAAGACTGGCCTAACCACAGGGTCCAGGTGTCCCCACTGATATCCTGTGTTGGAACATCCAGTGGTCTCCTTTCCCAGGAAGTATAGGAACTTGAGTTGGCTGAATTCCAGATGACCTTCTACTGACGTATCGAATTTGCTTATAGCCAATCACTATATACCTCACTATCCCTATGCTATGCTTGTGGTTCTTCCCTAGAAATATAGTTTGTGATAGTCGCTAGGGGCTGCTCAGTCCGAGTTACTGAGGAGCCCGTTTGCAAACGTTGAATTAAACCTCTTGCTTTTGCAACAATTGGTGTGGTTCTCGGTGGTCTTCGAGGTGCACACCTGAGAGATTAGTATCCCAGAGTTGGGGTCTAACAGTATGAAGTTTTCAAAGAATTAATGAAAATATTGCTAAAAGAACATACCATGACTGAGGCAACTTATAGAAGGAAAGGTTTATTTGGGCTGATAGCTGCAGGGGAAAAGAGTCTGTCTTGGCTCTTTTTTTTATCTTGGAAATAAGCATGACAGCAAGAACTGAGAGTTCATATTCAAACCTAAGAGTGAGGAAGACAGAGAGAGAAGAGAGAGTGAACTAGAGGCAGTGCAATGCTTTTAATCTCAGATTCTTCCCCAGTGGCATCCACCAAAGCTTATTTTCCTCTACCAAAGCAAAGTACCACCAACTGGGGACCAAGTTCAAATGTCTCAGACAATGGGAGACATTTCTTCTTCAAACCAACAAAAACCTCTATAAAGAAAACTGTGAGACAATTTTAAAAAATACTTATAGGAAGACATAGAAGATGAAAATATCTCCAATGCCTATGCAGAGGAAGAATTAATATTATAGACATAACCATACTACCAAAAGTAATACACAGATAAACAACATCCCTGTCAAAATTATAATATCACTCTTCACAAAAGAAGAAAACACAATTCTAAAATTCTTTAAAAAGCACACAAAAAAATAAATAGCCAAATAATCCTAAACAGAAATGGAGGTATCACATTAACTTTCCCCAAATTTCACAACGTAGAACAGAACCATCACGATACTGGTGTGAAAACAAGTGTGCAGATCAATGGAATAGAATAGAAGAGTTAACAGTAAACCCACACTGTTAGAGCTACCTGAATTTTGACAAAAATGTCAACATCAAACATTGGAGAAAATAAAACTTTTCAACAAGTTCTCATAAAAGATGAGTCTAGATAATATTCCCAGCATTGCACAGCTCAAAAAAAGCACCTCAAAGCTGACCAAAGACATTAAGAAAACTCTGAGGCTGAAGACAGCCCACCCATTAAAGGCGAGGCTCACAACTAAACTATAAAAAAAAAACCTCTGAAACTATAAGAGGAAAATAGGCAAAATACTTTAAGATATATGTATAGGCAAGGAATTTCTGAAAATCAGAGTCCAATAGCACAGGAAATATTCCCAAGAACCAACAAAAATAAATAAATAAATTTAAAAACTTTCAGGGCATGCAGAAATTCTTAATGATACTGACAAAAAGTGAAGAAAACATCCCTTGTTTAAGCATTTTCCAAATAGGTTTCCTCGTATGTAGATATGTTTCAGAATACATGGCTTGAGTTGAATATCTGGTTCTCTAAATCAGCATTTAAGAAGTTGTATTCTTTATGGAAAGTGTAAAGGGAGACATATGGTAACGGGGGCCTAAAATATGATTAGATTAATAAGTTGCTCAAAGTATCAGTTAAATAAAAACTGAACCTAAAAGTATTCACACTAGCATTTTCAGGTATATAAATCAAAGAAATTTAATATATATTGAACAAGTCATCATTGAAATTAATCTGTTTATCAGGGTTTATGAATGAGACATTTGGATTAGCAAATATGAAAAAGAGTTTCAATCCTTTATGTTAACATTTAACTGTTTAGTTTTTTTTCCAGATTCAAAGGTAATTAAAGCTATTTTAAGACAAATTGTTACACAAAAAAACTAGAAAATCTTCCACAAAAGTGAGACAGTTACATCTAGATATTAAAGGGAATGGCTTAACTTATATTGCTACATTTTCAAAGAAAGCATCAGCACCTCCTAAATGCCAGCATTGCTAATTATGACAGTGTCAATCTGGGTGACAACATGTAGAAAATCCTAGAAAGAAATCAACAGCAAATAACCAGGAAAGTCAGCTGCACTGAAGACATAAGGGTTCTGGAATCCAGAGTTTTGAATACTAATCTGCCACAATGGCAATTAAATCAATCAACTGATTACTAGCCCATATTGATAGTGAATATGTCTACTGAAGGGGCATTTATGAAATGTGAGTTACTTCACGGAGTCGACTTAGGCAATATTTATTTTTCTGTTTTTGTTTGGGTTGGGTTGGGTTATTTTTTTTTCAGTTTTTTGAGGGGCGTGGAGTGGGGTGTTGGGGGCTGTGGATCCCCAGACCCTGAATTTCCTGTAAACAACTTGTTATGCTTGCGGCTGCACTGAAAAAACAAATTGTTTTCCTGTGTTTGCAGCTGCTCTGAGCAGGAGACCCTCAGGAGTTCCTGATGCCCAGGGAGTGGTTTCTGGTGGGTGTGGCTGGGGCATGGCTATCAGTTAAGGATTCCTAAATAAGCTGCCCTAGAACACAATAAAGGAGGCATTCTTGGGGAATTCAAGGATGATCCGTGTCCCAATGTCTCTGTCTGTGTGCATGTGTTTTTAAATCTCCAGCCTAGTTCCCGGCTCACATACCCTCCTGTAGTGCAGGTGCTACAGTGGGGGAGTTGAGAGAGTTTTTTTGTGGAGCCCTGAATACTGGAACTCAAGTAGTAGACCAGACTGCCCTTGCACTCAGAGATCCACCTGCCTCTGTCCGGATTGAAGGCTTGTGCCAGCACCACCCAGTATAGGAAAAAAAAAATTCTTTATAAATTTCAGTTAGATCTAAGAATAAAGACTTTTATTTCACTGAGGAGGAAAACCTTAATCTCAAGAAATGATGTTCAACCCTAAAATCTCCAATTTCCATCTCAGGAACCTGTTTCCTGGGTTCTATGGTAAAATAATTTCAGACTGTCTCAGAGGCAAAGAATTCTTTAGAGACTTGAATAGAGAATCTATATCCCTTGGTTGCACAAGTTTTATGTCAACTTGACAAAAGCTAGAGACATCAGTGAGGAGGGGGAGTCTCAATAGAGAAAATGTTCCCTTAACATTTTCCTAGAGACTGTGGGCACGTCTCTAGGAAGTTTTCTTAGGTAGTGATAGATGTGGCAGGGCCCAGCCCTTTTTGGGTGGGATCACGTTGAGGCTGGTGGTTCTGGGTTCTATAAGAAAGCAGGCTGAGCAACCCATGGGGAGCAACCCAATAAGTAACGCTCCTCCATGGCTTCTGCATCAGCTCTTCCCTTCTTCCCCCTTCCTTAAAGCCTGCTTGGATTCCTGGGTTCAGTGCTTGTGATGATGTATTGTAAGATGGAACTGTGGAAAACAAGCTGCTTTTGGCTAAGGGACTTCATCATAGCAATAGTAATCGCAACTAGATACCCAATAAACACTGGTTAAAAAAGAAAAAAAGCTCATAATAAGACTCAATACCACTGAAAAACAATTTAGGAAGTAACAAGGGTAATTCCATTTTCTTAGTCAGTTAAAAGCATATTTTTCAGATTTGTTTTGAAAAGATCTTTGTAGGAAGTGGACTCAGCATAGATGTCCATCAACAGATTAATCTACAATGAAAATGTGCTGCAATAGATCAAATGGAATTCTGCTGAGTTGCAAAGAAAAGTAGAATTTTGATATTTTCAGGAAAATGGATAGAACTGGAAATTATCCTATTAAATTATATAATCTGTACTCAGAAAGATAAACACCATAGGTTTACTCTTTTATGTCATTTGATAATGGTAATATCTTCTAATTTTTAACTTGTACATTTATGTGGGAGTGAGTGTGTTCAGAGGAGAGTCAAGTAGGCAGAGTCTCATCAGAAAGAAAATAGAGGCTTCAAGGGGAAGAAAGTTGAAAGCATGATATATACAAGTAGATAGGAACAAAAAGGTTAACCAAGGATCAGGAGTCAAGGACATGAGGGAGGGGTTGAGGGAAAAGTAGACTAAAACTATGTATGTCAAAGCCAAAAGGAGCTGATTAGCATATATGCATTATCTATTATGTAACACAAATTATATACAAATATATAGATTTTTATCTAAAAATTACATATAAATATTATAAATCATACATAACATACGTAATGTAAATTTTAAAATTTCAAGTCTCCCGAAAATGTAAGTTCAGATGAGCAGTGTTTGATGTTTCCATAGTTTCTATTACTATGTAATTCCCAAATTCCCAGCAGTGCAACAGATTTTAAAAAGCAAACTGCAAACTATAAATATTTATATAGCAATGCAAAAGAGACTTCAGGAACTGGAAAGATGAGTTTGATTCCCACAGCCTGCATGGAAGTTCACAACCATCCCATGTCCTCTTTTGATTTCTGCAGGTACCAGGCACACAAATGGTACAGATATGTACATGCATGCAAAAACTCACAAATAGAAAGTTGAAATAAATAACATTTTAAAAAGATTTTTAATAAGGATTTAAATTGCAAAAATATCATATACAACAACCATTAATTGAAGAACATTTTAACAAGTAATTCCTAGAGTTTATGGCCATGTATTTAAACAGACTTTTCATCTGTCTGATTAAAGGCTAATTAATATTTATACTGAGCTCTGAAGAAGCAGTGATTAGAAAGCAACTGAAAAAGATAATGAGACTCCTTGGACATTTTATACAAGTGACTCTTAAAGACTGCTGGGAGGAGAATGAGGTGGCTCTTCCAGCAGGCTAGGAGTCGCTGCATAGGGACAAAGCTTAACACTGAAACACTGTAATCACAAAACACTAAGGTACCTGCAGAACAAGCACAGGGTGAAAAGCACGGATTACAAGGTGAGATTCAGGCCACAGTGTTTAAGGATGTGCTGACATGGTGGCATTTTAGTTCTGGGACAGATGTGGGTTACCCAGCCAGTGACATTGTCTACATGGTTGCATAATGAAATATTTTAACATAAAATATGTTACTGGCATATTAAAGGTATGATGTATAAAACAAAATTAATTATGGATTATTAAAAGTAACTGAAAATTATGGAATTAAGAAAAAATCTGTTAAGGATACTTTATTTTAAAAAGATAGTAAGGATTGAAGCCATTAAATATATTGACAAATTTAATTGCTGAAAACTGAATATTTAAGATCATTTTTTTTTTGTTGACACAAGGCCTAATTCTGTAGGCTACCCTGAAATTCTTGGTGGGATGATATTCTTACCTTTGTCACCAAAGTGCTGGAATTACAGGTATATACCACCATGCCTGGCTGAAACCCACTCATTGAAAAAAAATACAGATATAATATGCATATATAAAGTATATGTAAATCAATGCATATCAAAGAAAGTATTTTCAGTACATGTGAGAACCAGTTGATATCGTCACTACTCAGCAAGTTCTAACTTACGAAAAGGAAAGCAAAATCTGAGGTAGTGGTAAACCTAAGCAAACTTATCTCTGCTTTCTCAGAATGAGCACATCAACTCACTTTTCAAGAAAGCTTGCAGGTTTAACCTGAAAAGACCAGTAGGTCTCAAATTTCTTGTTAATTTTTTATTGGTGTATGGTATATGTATGTATGAGCTCATATCATTGCACATATGAGAGCAGGTGTGTGTGCTCATGTACAAGTGTGTATGAAGGCAAGGGGCTGACATCAAGTGTCTTCGTTTATCACTAACCACCTAATTTTTTAGGTGGTTTTAGAGTTCTCACTAAACCTGAAGCAAACTAATTCAGTGAGGCTGGCTGGCCATGGCCCAGGTCACTGTCTCCCCAGTGCTAAGATGATAGATGCATTGCACTACACCTGCCTGCTGGAGATCTGAACAGGGATTCTCAAAAATGCATGGCTGCACTACCTACCAACTGAGCCATTGCCTAGTCCCTTTTTTGTGCGTGCGTGTGTGTGTGTGTGTGTGTGTGTGTGTGTGTGTGCCTTTACTGATTTACTTTTATTGAAAATAGATTCTTTTCTCATATGATATATCCTGATTATAGTTTCCCCTCCCTCTACTCCTCCAAGCTCCCCCGTTCCTCCATATCACTCCATTCCTGTCTTTCATTGGAAGAGACTTCTAAGAGATAACAACAAAACACGACAAAATAAAATAAAAGATGAAGCAAAAACTATCATATCAAATTTGGACGTGGCAACCCAACAGGAGGAAGAGTCCCAAGATCTGGCAAAAGAGTCAGGGACCCAGTTGTTCTCACAGTCAGGAGCCCCATAAAATTACTAAGCTAAAAGCTGTGATAAATACATAGAGGACCTGGTATAGACCCATGTAGACCTTGTGATTGCTGCTTCAGGGTCTGAGGGCTTATATGTGCTTTGCTTAGCTGATTCAGAGGTCTCTTCTGTTGTCTTCACCCCTTCTTCCATGGGATCCCTGAGCTCTGAGGGAAGAGATTTGATGAAGACTTCCAGTTTAGACTCTCTTTCCATATAATGTCTGACTGTGGGTTCCTACATCTGTTCCCATCTGCTAACCAAGGAAGCCCCTCTGATGATGACTGGATAAGACACTGATCTGTGAGTATATCATAATATCATTAGGAATCATTTATGTATGTATCTATGTGTGTGTATGTATGTATGTATGGACCTGTCATGTTTGGTTTTACCCTAAGTCTCTGGGTTATCTAGTCTCTAGTTTTTTGATTACCTAATTAGTGCTAGGTGTTGGTCTCTTCTTATGGAATGGGCCTTAATCAAATCAGTCATTGGTTGCCTACTCCCACAAGTTCTGTGTCACCATTGCCCTAGGACATATTGTAGATCAAAGATTTTATGGCTGGGTTGGTGATCAAGGTTCTCTTTCAGGAGACTGCAGAGTACTTTCCCACACCAAAGAAACTAGAACATAAGGAAAGACTTCATGTAAGCACCAGCTTGACTTCTCCATGTTAAATGAGCATTTTGGATACTGTCCTTGGCAATGAGTCTGCCCTCTCAGCTTGTGAAGAGCAACCCTTTGTCTTAGAATCAGTCTGGGACTCCCTTAGCCAACAACTCAGTTGAATGCAACCCAGTCCCACTTCTGGAAGTCTTGCCTGGCTACAAGAGATAGCTATTTGAGGCTCCATATCCCTCATTACTAGGAGTCCTCATTGGGATCACCTTCATAGATTCCAGAAGTTTCCACTGCACTAGGTTTCCACACCACTCCCCAAATGTCCCACCCAACTCCAGCCATTTCTCCCTCCATCTCACTCCTGTACCTGACCCATGTTTCTCTGTCCCTATATGAGCCCAGTCCACCTGAAAATCTATTCTGTTTTCCCCTCCCAGGAAGATCCATGTGACTGCCCTCCACTTTACCTAACCACTCTGGGTCTATGAATTGTAGCTTGGTGCTGTGGGACAATGTTCTGTACCCTGTTAATTGTATTTTAATAAAATGCTGATTGGCCAGTAGCCAGGCAGGAAGTATAGGCAGAGCAATGAGAACAGGAGAAATCTGGGAAGAAGAAAGATTCAGTCTGCAGTTGTCATCCAGTCACAGAGAAAGTGAGATATGACTGTCTCACTGAAAAAGGTACCAAGCCACATGGCTAACACAGACAAGAATTATGGGCTCATATAAGTTATAATAGTTAATAAGAAGCCTGAGCTAATAAGCCAATCCGTTTATAATTAATATAGGCCTCTGTGTGTTTATTGGGGACTAAACGGATATGGGACATGGTGGGACAGAAATCTCAGTCAACAAATGGCACCACTGTGGACAGATAATTTTCCTAAAAACCTGAGAGAACTTGGGAAGTAATTCTAGACACAAAATAACAGCATTAAGCATGGCTTCTTGGTAGCAGCAATTTCTTGGGTTTGCTCTGTTTGCTAGAGGCAAGTGCATCTCATTTAAGAGAGGCTTCCTGACTCAGCTTTAGCTGAGAAACCTTGCAGCTCTTTTAAGAGGCCCTGCCACCAAACACTTTAATGTCATCTATGAATTGCCAACAGCATGCTTCTTGGTGGTATCTGAGCCCTTAAAACTCCAGAGAGTTGTGGCAATAAACATGGTGAGCCAGTAAGAGACCATGCCCAAGTGGGCTGGTATCTTAAAGTCTATTGGCTGAAGGAATAGGAGTTCCCACAGCTCCTCCCCTTTTTGTTTAAATAAGAGAGTTCCAAACCCAATACAAAACTGTATACACTAGGAACAGATATCAAGTATAAGATTAGAATTACAACCAGCATAAACAATATTAAGCAAGGAATGTATGCTAAATGTCTTAATAAACATTCTGTCCTAACGAGTCTAAATCTTGTATTAGAAATGGCTTGGCTAGATCATAAGAGGATGGTAACTATGACTATCTAATTTTCAACCCCATCAAAGACCTGAGAAGGGAGATAATATTACTTGAGTAGGCAGGAAGTGCAATCAAACAGCTTCCAAAATGTGCAGTCGATGACAGAGACAACTAGCTGCCTGAGCAATCACCCAAAGTCTCATTTGTAATGTTGATCTCCACCATGAGGCTAGACTCTCAGAAAGCTAAAGAATGGGGTAGATCCAGCTAACAAAGCCATGGCTTTAATCCTAGCCATAATGCTTAGCAAATTAAAGATTTGTGGTCAGAAAAAGAGAGCTATATAGTAAAGATAGATTCAGATGAAGAAAGCCTGTAAATGGCTTACAGTGTGCTTAAAAATATATGTAGGCTTGGGAGAGAAAGGAAAAAGGAAAAAGTCCTTAAAATAAAAAGAAAGAAGGAAAAAAAAGTAGTTGGGTACACACCTTTAATCCTAACACTTAGGAGACAGAGGCAGGCAGATCTCTGTGAGTTCAAGGACAGCCTGGTATACAGAGTGAGTTCTAGGACAGCCAAAGAAACAGAGAAACCCTGTCTCAAAAGACCAAAAATTAAAAATAAAAATGAAAGAAATTGAGTTTAAAATAAAGCCACATAAAGATGAAAAATATACAGAGCATCTGGATACTATATGTTATTGTATTATCTTTAATTGTTTGATGACTGAGGAAGGCGCAAAAGCTGCTAAAAGATATTTGATTATAAATGCTGCTGGATTAATCCAACATATATATTTTGAAAATGCCTTGACTTCAGAATTTATGCTACTTTGGAGAAGAGGCTTTGCTTTTGTTTCCACAGGATATGAGAGGTGTGGATTCATTCTGGATTAAGAAAAATCAGGTTTGAAGAAGGAAGACCCCCCCCCCCGAAGAATCTCTATTAGAAGCGGATGGCCCAGATGATCCAACATTTCAGAGGACCTCTGTTGGAGTTTCCTCTGAGTTCTGCATCCATAACAGTTTTGAGACTGCTGGATGAGATGATCAAGCCTCACAGAATATTCCATTCAAGACTTGACCATAATTCAAAATTTTCTTTAGGTCCCCATAAGATTATTAGCACCCCCCAATCAGCAGGAAGTAGCCTGGAAAACTATGCCCACATTCCCCAAAAATGGATTATGGATGTTTGCCTTTGTTTAGAATGTTGGTTAGAAGTTGTTATGGATAATGGTCAGGAGAAAAGTTAACCAAAGGAGATTTGATTCAGAGTTCTTGTTTTAAAAAAAAAGGGGGGGGGAGTGCTGTGGGACAATGGTCTATATCCTGTCAATTGTATTTTAATAAAATGCTAATTGGCCAGTAGCCAGGCAGGAAGTATAGGCAGAGTGATGGAGAATTCTGGGAAGAGGAAAGATTCAGTCTGCAGTCGTCATCCAGACACAGAGGAAGCAAGATGTGACTGCCTTGCCGAAAAAGGTACCAAGCCACGTGGCCAACACAGACAAGTATTATGGGCTAATATAAGTTATTAGAGTTAATATGAAGCCTGAGATAATAAGCCAATAAGTTTATAATTAATGTAGGCCTCTGTGTGTTTATTTGGGATAAACAGCTGTGCGACCTGGTGGGACAGAAACCTTAGTCAACAGCATGATTATCATTTACTTAACAGCTGATATACACTTATAAGTGAGTACATACCATATTTGCCTTTTTAGGTCTGAGTTACTTCACTCAAGATGATTCTTTTCCTAGTCCCAGTTTAATCCATTTGCCTGCAAATTTCATGTTGTTGTTTTTTTAAATATCCGAATAATATTCCATTGTGTAAATGTGCCACATTTTCTTTATCTATTATTCTTTTGAGGGACATATAAGTTGTTTCCAGTTTCTGGCTATGATGAGCAAGGCTGAAATTAATAGGTTAAGCAAGTATTCTTGGAGTAGAATGGGGCAGTCTTTGAGTATATTTCCAGGAGAGATATAGCTGGATCTTGAGATAGATAATTCCCAATTTCCTGAGGAATCAGCATATTGATTTCCTAAATGACTGTACAAGTCTGCATTCTCACCAACAGAGGAGTGTTTCCCTTGCTCCACGGCCTCTCCAGCATGACCTGTCAATTGCAATATTGATCTTACCCATTCTGAGAAGCGTAAGATGGGATCTCAAAATAGTTTTGATTTGCATTTCCCTGATGGCTAAGATGTTGAACATTTCTTAGTGTTTCTCAGTCATTTGAGATTCTTCTGTTGAGAATTCTTGGTTTAGATCTGTACCCCATTTTAATTGGATTATTTGTGTTTTGATATCTAGTTTCTTGAGATCTTTATATATTTGACATATTAATCTATCAGCTGTGAAGTTGGTAAAAAATCTTTTCCCACTCTGTAGGCTATTGTTTTGTGAAATTAATAGTGTCTAGGCAATGGTTTTTCTGTTTCTGTTTTGTATAATAATTTGAGGAGTTTTGGCATTAATTGTTCATTGGAAATTGGGTAGAATTCTGCACTAAAACCATCTGGGACTGGGCTTATTTTGGCTGAGGGACTTTTAATGACTGTTTGTATTTCTCTATTTAACTTGTTTATCTGATCTTGATTTCACTTTTGTAGGTGATATCTATTGAGAAAATTATCCATCTCTTTTACATTTTCCGGTAGAGTACAGGTTTTTAAAGTATAATTTTATGATTCTCAGGGTTTTCTTGGTGTCAGTTGCTATGCCCCTCTTTTTGTTTCTAGTTTTGTTAAGTCAGATAATTTCTCTCCCTCTTTTAGTTTGAATAATGGTTTGTTTCATCTTGTTGATCAAAGAACCAACCCTTCATTTCATTGATTCTTTGTATTGTTCTCTTTACTTGCTATTATTGATTTCATTCCTCAATCTGATTATCTTGCCATATTCTTCTCTTGAATGTGCTTACTTATGTTTGTTCTAGAGCTTTCAGATGTGCTGTTAAGTTGCTAGTATGAGATCTCTCCAATTTGTTGTTGTTGTTGTTGTGGGGTTTTTTTTTTTGAGACAGGATTTCTCTGTGTAACAGTCCTACCTATTTTGGAACTAGCTATGTAGACCAAGCTGGCTATGAACTCACGAGATCTGCCTGCCTCTCCCTCCCAGGTGCTGGGATTAAAGGCATGCACCACTACCACCCAGTCTTCCACCAATATTTTTTATATAGGCACTTAGGGCTATGAACTTTCCTCCTAGCACTGTTCTCTCTCTCTCTCTCTCTCTCTCTCTCTCTCTCTCTCTCTCTCTCTCTCTCTCTCTCTCTGTGTGTGTGTGTGTGTGTGTGTATTGTGTCAAAAGTTTGGTTGTGCTATGTATTCATTATCATTGAATTCTAGGTAGTCTTTAATTTCTTTTTTAATTTCTATCTTGACCCATTTTTTTTCCTTCAATAGAGTTGTTCGGTTTCCATGAAATTATAGATTTTCTGTTGCTTCTGTCGTTCTTGATATCCAGCTTTAATCCATGGTTGTCTGATAGGATGTAGGGAATTATTTCAATTGTCTTGTACTTGGTTAGGACTTGATTTGTGTCCCAGAATGTGGTCAGTTTTGAAGAAAGTTCCCATGAGGTGCTGAGAAGGTTTATTCTTTTGTGGTTTGGTAAAATGTTCTGGAAACATCTGCTTAGTCCATTCAGTTTATACTGTCTGTTAGCTCTACTATATCTCTAATTAGATTTTTTTCTGGGAGACCTGTACAAATGGTCAGAGTAGGATATTGAAATCTCCCACTCTCAGTGTGGGAGGGTCAATATGCAATGAAAGTTGAAGTAGTTTCTTTTGCAACCTTGTGTTTGAGGCATGTGGGTTAAGGATTAAAATGACGTTTAATGAGTATGTAGTCTACTTCCCCAACTCTTTTGATTAGTTTTAATCTGAAGTCTATTTTCTAGATATTAGAATGGCTACACCAGCTTGCTTCTTAGATTCATTTGCTTAGAATATTTTTTTTCAACCCTTTACCTAGAGGTAATGTCTATCCTTAATGTTGAGCTGTGTTTCTTGAATGCTAATTGTGTCACTCTCTGTAATTTTATTAGGGAATTAAGACCAGTGATATTGGTGACCAATTATTATTAATTCCCACTATTTTCTTGTTGTTGTTGTTGGTGGTGGTGGTGGTAACTTTGTACATGCATGAGAGAAAGGAAGAGACAGAGACAGAGAGCTTCCCTTCTTTTGGTTTTGCTGATAGGAGATCATTTATTTTCTGTGTTTTCATAGGTGCAGTTACCCTCCTTAGGTTGGAGTTTTTCTTCCAACACCTCTGTAATGTTAGATTTGTAGACAGATGTTGTTTAAATTTGACTTTATCATGCAATATCTTATTTTCTCCATCTATGATGATTGAAAATTTTGTGTGGTACAGAATTCTGGAATGGCATCTGTGATCTCTTAGAGTCTGCAGGACATCTATCCAGTTCCTTCTGGCTTTTGGAGTCTCCACTGAGAAGTCAGGTGTAATTTTATTAGGTCTGCCTTTGTATGTTACTTGGTTTTTTCCCCTTGCAGCTTCATTTAATATTCTTTCTTTATTCTGTATGTTTAGTGGTTTCAGCATTAAGTGACAAGGTGAATTTCTTTTCTGTTCCAATCTTTTTGGTGTTCTGTATGCTTTTGTTCCTTTATAGGCATCTCTTTCTTTGGGTTAGGAAAACTTTTCTTCTCTGACTTTTTGAAGACATTCCCTGGGCCTTTGAGCTGGGTTTCTTCCCCTTCCTCTAGATCCACTCTTAAATTCGGTCTTTTCATAGAGTCCCAGAGTTCCTGGATTTTTTTTTTGTATTAGGTGTTTGTTGGATTTAACATTTGACACAAAACATCCAGGAAATCTGGGACACTATGAAAAGACCAAACCTGTTAAAGCACTAGGAGTGAGACTGAGGGATTGGGATTGGGCCTGGGACACAGAGAGGCAAGGTCTCACCCAGTCCTTCTTGTAACTTTGAAAAATCTTTGTATATATGTGTACATGCATGATTTGCATATCTATGATTCTTATGTATATGCATTTGTGTGTGTGTGCATATTCATATGTGAGTCTGGGTTCGTATTACCGTGTCATGAATGTGGAGATTAGAGGACAACCTTGGGTGTCAGACCTCATCATTCATCTTGTTTGTTTGAGTCAGGGTCTCTTGTTTCACCAGTGTTCACCAGTCTAGCTGACCCATGAGTTTCTAGGGCTTTCCCTATCTCTGCCTCCTACCACACCAAGCTACACAGAGATTATAGATGAGTGTTATTAGCCCAACTTCTCAAGGGTCTCAAGGAAATGAGTTCAAGTCCTCACACTCACATAGCAGGTGCTTTACCCACTAAATCATCTCCTAGCCTCCTTTTAGAAACTATTGAGATCTAGTAAGATTTAAGGATTTTTAATTGTTATTGTGGTGTTTACTTTGTGCTGGGGATCAAACTCAGGGTTTGTTCATGTTCAGCAAGGAATTTGCCATTGACGAATTCTAGGGCTTCATCTAAGGAGGCTTTGAAAGCTAACCTCTTAAAGCATCACTATCATGTTGTTATTGTAATATAAATGTAGAGGATAACACATAAAAATAACACTTTTTCAAGAAAATGCACCCGCAAAATAATACAAAACTTACCTACTACATGAGTTAGGAATGCAAGTCCCTGTGCTTCTTAGGAAAATGTAGGAAAATAATGATAACAAAAACAAAGTGGACCAACATAGGAATGGAGAGACAGATCAGCGAGCAAAGCCCTTACCATTCGAGCTTGACAATCTGAGTTCAGCTCTCCAGAGCCCATGCAAAGCCAGGTGTGATACCTGGAGTCTGTAACCCCAGTGCTCCAGGGGGCAAGATATGAGACAGAGACAGGGGAACTCCAGGGAAGCCACAGGCCAGCTGGTTTGAGGTATACAACATCAAAGAAAGATCACCTCAAACAAGGTGGAAGACAAGGCCTTAGACCTGTGATTGACCACAGACGCCTCCCATGTCAACTGTACCTGTGTGTACTCACACTCACATACATGCTCATATCATGTTATACACATTTCTCTACATATAGAAATAACTGCAAAAGAAGGGAAAGTCTTTATAATAGTTTCTATTTACTACATTACAGGTTCTGAGCTACAAGTCTCCTAAAATGACAAGGCACTGGGCCACGACCTAATAGGCCACCATTTTATGTTTCCCATAATTTCTCAGGAGTGTGTGTGAATGCTTCTACCTCTAGGATAAGGCTTTGTGATCCACCATCTTCTGGTAATGCCCCACAAAGTGAAAACTGCTTTGGTAATGTTCCATCACAGCAGAGATCTAGACCGGAATCAGTTTTCATCAGGTAGAAGTGCTTGTTTATGGTTCCAAGAACTGCAGACCTATCCCTGTGTGAGAAAGCTGGACTCTTCCTAACCTTGCCAAGAGGAACGAGATGAGGCTGCTGTCGTGGTAACTGCAGGTACACCAGCAGTAGAGGTGTCTTCTCCCTGTTCTACAGAACCTTCTTTGCCAAGGGAGTGTTACCTGTGGACATGGGGTTAGGCAAGTTCTCTGCTGTTGAAGAATCAAGCATGACCACTCAACACAATCCTTCCTTCTTCAGCTCATCCAACAATATCATTAGCACATAATTACCTGTATGTTGAGTGGTGTCTGTTTCCTCTAGAGAACCCTTGTGTGATAGAAAACACGAGGATGTCAAGAGAGTGTTTTCAAGGGTAGTGGTTTCATTTTTGAGACACCCTTCTGCAACCATGGCTAATTGCACACTTAGCTTCAATAAATGCACATGTCTAAAATATTCAACTAAAAACAATTTACCAGGGTGTCTAGAAGAATGTCAAGGTATTTAAAACAAAATGGGAAATTTCCCTAAAATCTACATGCTGTCTACTCTGGGAGCTCACCCCTTATTATAGAAAGGGTACTAATTCTCACATGATAAAATATTAAAGCTGAAAGGGCCTTAGAGATTAGATAGTCTCAGCTCTCCCTGTCACCTCTGCCCTGGCATGGCAGCAAAGGTAACTGAAAATTCAGAAAGTTCAAATGACAGCCCACATGCTAGGGTTTTCAAATCTGACTAATATATTTTGATAGCAGAAAATGGTTTCTGCTATGTATGACCTAATGTCTATATAATTTTTGGGGGGGTTATTGTGTTTCCCATACCTTAGTGCATTCTGGTAGACCACAAAAGCAAAATATACTATATCAAATGATAAGAATTAAGGATGAAAATGTGTCATTATATGTGCTTTGGTCTTTAAGGTGCTTTTTATATATTATCTCACACACTCAATTCTCTCCAAAGTCCTATGGAGAATGGTAAGTGCTCAGTCATGCCAGGTTTACTTCAACTGACAGCTAATCTCTGTTCAATGTTCCCAACTGAATCTCACACCAAAATATTTGTTCAGTCTCATTATATCAATAAAGAATTGATTGTACACATCTGTGTGTGGGGGGGTGGGGGTGGGGTGGGTGTTTTAATCCCCAAACAAAACCATTATCACAGGGGCAGTGACTCAGGAAATTTGATATCATCTAAGCCCATTGAATCAATGTAGTTAGTGTCTACGAGATACCCATGGGCTCAGACATTATGTGCTATCGGGTCTCTGTTCTCCAGGAAACAGGAAAGCTTGTCATCAAAATGAAATAAAGGGGCCCGATGCAGGTTCCCACAGGCGTACTGCTTCCAAGTGGGTGTTTGATGGCTCTCAGCTTTGCTTTCTGCTCATCTTTCTCCCCTAGAGGCCAAATGTCTGTGATGTTTCGCAAGGCAGCTGCTGATTTACTGTCAGAAGATGCAGACATCTAGTGACTACATAGAAACGGCACCATTTTTAAAGATAGATTTAAAATTTTTTGTTCCATTACCTTTAAGAATGTATTTTCTTAGTCAGGTGTTGGTGGCGCATGCCAGCACTCGGGAGGCAGAGGTAGGTGGATCTCTGTGAGTTGGAGGCCAGCCTGGTCAACAAGAGTTAGTTCCAGGACAGGCTCCAAAACTACAGAGAAACTCTTGTCTCAAAAAAAGAAAAGAAAGAAAGAAAGAAAAAGGATGTAGTTTCTGTGGCTGTCCTAAATCCCTATGGTTACCCCATAGGTGAGTTTGATAAGCCTATGAATTGCTCTGAGAAATCTGAGAAGGACACGAATTCTACTGTTATCCTTCAGAATCCTGCTTCCATCCTTTCCCCGGCCCTAACCTCCTCAGGTCACTGTCAGTGAGGCTGGTGTCACTGACCTTGCTCAGAATTAAGCCTCCTTCTCTGGCTCTACTGGCACTCCAAATTAATCATTACGGATGATTTTACATATGTTAGGTACAAGGTCATCTAATAAGCAATTCATACTAAAGTAAGAATGGCTAATAATCACTATATATTTCTACTTCAAGTCAGTTATTAACCAAGCAAGTTTCTAGATTATGACATTAACTTCCAGTGGAAGAGGCTAGTGCACAGTTCTTTCCTAATCCAACAAGAAGAGGAAAAGAGCATCACAATCAGCATCACTTCTCCTTTTCAGAAGTCATTTTTATTGACAATATTCCAAGAGCAATTATATAAACTGCCAGCCTAATTAATAGTACTACTAGGTTTTTGGCCAGCCACTTCAACACAGAGTTTAAACCTTGTAAAAGTGATTAGTGTTTGATAATGACTTCCAAATCACTTAAGAACTAGCACCATGTTAAGACACTTCCTTAAACAGAAAATCAAAGCGAGCCCTACCCCTTCCTCCAGTTCGGGAGGCCAAGACAGCTGTGACTGGGAAAACTAGCCCTTGATTCTGATACTGCAATAGGCTAGGGAAGAAACAACTGGAACATTTACTACGTGGCCAATTTATTTTGTCTCTCGAAAGCAGACATTCCTTCTATTTTAGGTATTAATTTGTTCATGGATCCCTATGAACCACTCTTTGGAAAAGTCACAGTGCGCTAATCTGGCAGATAATGTACCGAAGCATTATGAGACCTTGGCATTGCAGAGATGCCGGAAATAGTAACACTCAATTTTAATGTGAGAACATCTAGCCTGCTGGTGTTTGAACGCTGCCGGGCCCATGCTAGGGTGACCTCCTTCCTGAGGGAAGCTGTTGATGCTCTTTTCTGCGTTTTGGGAGCCAGACAGGGCTTTGTTGTATCCCTTCTTCTCAAAGGGACATTCTCTGCTGGAACTGCCACCATTGCGGGTAGGTGGGGGAAAGCTGGAAGTACATCACTATGGGGTCAGAGGCTCTGGTCCTCTTCTTCACCATCACAATTGCGTACTGGTCCTGCTGGCTCCCGGAGCTCTCTTCTTTTGCAATTAGCCCCTCCATTTCCTTCCTCTCAACCTGTTTGCTCCTCATCCCTTCCAGCCATGTTCAAGTCCCAATTTTC
The DNA here is from genome assembly GCA_004026605.1 of Ondatra zibethicus. NCBI lineage: Eukaryota > Metazoa > Chordata > Mammalia > Rodentia > Cricetidae > Ondatra > Ondatra zibethicus. The sequence continues at coordinate 113,632 of PVIU01003912.1, read as the reverse complement.
ACAACCTAATATCGCCTCACAGCATTTTACGAAAGAAAAGGAGGCTCCTTGGGAAGCATACGTCTATCCTCTAAGCTACTGAAGTGAATACATTGTTGATTTTTAAAATGAAACTCTGCATTTTCATCATTCATGTATTTCTAAGTCCAGATGTAGAGAGATATCTGAAATGTAGCAACTGAGCCCGGCTGAAGTTTACTATGAGAACTTAACACGTTGGAGTCAAATAATGCTTAGTTAAGTTTATTACTAATTTACATAGGTTTGTTAACTAATTGCTATGGAAGAGTGAAAAATATACTTAAGATTTGCATTCTGTTAGGAATGTTCATATGTAAGTGCTCTTTTCTTAACAAAAAATACATTTATTGTACCCTAAGAAAAATTCAATCTGATCAAAAAGCCAAAGTATAATTAGTGCCAGGGCTAACCAGCTGAGTCAGTCCTCTTTGAGGCGATGGCCAAGGGCAGATTTCGAGACAATTACAAAGTTTGTTCTTTTACATTTAATTGATGGACTTTTTTTCATAGCAATACCCATTACTTCTGCCTTTAAAAAAAAAAGAAAGAAAGAAAAAAGAAAATCATGCAAGGAAACTCTAAAAGCACCTAAAGCACCTATCATGCAAGAAAATGCTATGTGAAAACACAGAGAGCCTAAGAGCACACAGGAGACTTGGAGTCATAAGCATCCTCCTATCCCCAATGGTAACTTTACCAATGCAAATAGCAAAGAAAATTATTTTAATTAATGTGCCGAATAAAGGTAGGAAGACACTGTGCCTTTGTGACTGATGTTCTCTGTAAGAAGAACTGCTTCATTAGCCTTACAATACCAGATCCACCTCATTATGAAGGTCAAATAAAAGAATATATTAAATATCCTGAGGACCAGAAAATTCCAAGTGTTTAAAGTTCTTCTAACTCATTTGTTAAAGATAAAAAGTTAACTAAATAAACAGAGAGATATGACACATGATATATATCTTTCTTTTACATTACTTGTTTGGACAAAATGAATTCACTTGGCATTAATTATATGAACGCTTGAATAAGTCATAGTCAAAATGGGAAATATATCTTCTATTTAAGACTTAAAATGAATTATGTAATTTCTTAAGAGGGAGTTTAGAATATAAGATAGAATATAACTATGACTGTCTATTCAAAAATAAGTGGCATGCTATTTTTAGGATGCTACTTGAAGTGTTGAGATTCATACCTGATAGTAAAGGATCATGTTGGCATTGTTTCTTCAACATTTGACATGCAATTGTTTTTCCTGCTGATGTTAAATCTCCCTCAAAGAACTCAGACATGAAAAAGAACTGTTCAGGACTCTCACTCTATAGCCCAGCCTTAGCTCTCAACCTCCCTAATGCTACAACTCTTTAATATAGTTCTTCATGTTGTAGTGATCCCAACCATAAAATTATTTTCATTGCCACTCCATAACTGTAATTTTGCTACTGTTGTCAATTGTAATGTAAATATTGGTGTTTTCAGTGGTCCTAGATGACCCCTGTGAAATGATCAGTTTACCCTTGAAGGGGTCATGCCCCACAGGTTGATAACCACTGCTGCAGGAATCGCGTGAGGATAAAGAATGACTGGTCTTGGTTTATAAAGGCTACAGTTTGTAAATGAACTGGGGAACTGTCTCAGTGCTGGGTGGGTAAACAAGCATGAAGATCTGAACTTGGATCCCCAGCATACACTTTATATAAAGCTTTGCATTGTACATCTGCAAGCCCAGTGATGGAAGTGGAGACTACGATCCCTGGGGCTCATTGGGTATCTAGTCTAGCTGATCTCTGAGTTCCAGGTTTAGAATAGACAACCTGTATCAAGAGAAAGACACTGAGACACACACACACACACACACACACACACACACACACACACAGAGAGAGAGAGAGAGAGAGAGAGAGAAAGAGAGAGAGAGAGAGAGAGAGAGAGAGAGAGAGAGAGAGAGAGAATTCTAATTATTTGGATTTTTCAAAGGTCTAGAGACCTTGAATTCAGCTGCCAACACTCATGACAATCTACCACCCTCTCCTAGCTTTGGACTTTGTAGTAGAGCAGGGTGATTGGACACCTCTGCTCTTTTCAAGGTGTTCTGGTATAAAAGCAACCATCCTGTAGCTGGATGACCTTTGTGTGTGTGTGTGTGTGTGTGTGTGTGTGTGAAAGTTTAATTTTAAAATTGTTTTTACTGAAAGTTGCAATTGTAGTGTGCAGTGTAGAGCTCTTGGATCTTATACCCTATTTCCCCTGCGCCAGTTCTAATGCTAGTATAGCCCATTTGTCATGACTAATGGAGCAACCCAGATACATAATTAGTAACCAAAATCTACACTTTATTCAGATTTCATTATGTTGTTTCTAATGTCCCTTTCTTGTTATAGTACCCATTTGGGGTAAGATTACATTTAAACGTCACATCTCTTTAGGCTTCCCTGAACCATGACAATTTCTCAATCATTCTTGGTTTTTCATGACCTTGGCAGTTTTAGGAAACAGCAATCCTAAAATCTCAAGTATTTTTCAGAATGTCTTTCAATTTGCATAAGGCTTACTTCTAACACATGGTAACAGTGAGGTTATGTATTTGCAAGAAAAATTCCCAGAGATAAGTACCCTCATCAACGTGAGGTGAACTGCCACAATGAGAGCAAACTCCAAGTGGAGGTTTTTTTGACATCCATCATTCTTTTATGAAGTAGATTGGTGCTTTCAGGAGCAGACATGTCTCACTGTCAGGAAGAGCTTTAGGTTATTAAACATCTTTAATGCCATCTTTTGTAGGTCTTAGCATTTGAACATCCCCTGTCTAAAATATATATCTGTTTAACCTTGAAAACATACCTAAAATGACTTTAAGTTTGATTGTCACAGATAACTAACTACTAACCTATATTTTTAATTATTCTAAACAGTTTTAATAATAACTTTCAAAGTCTAGAACTTTATATAACATTTTTAAATGAGCTGCATAGGTACAATACCTTAAACAAGAGTAGACACATATACAGCATAACAAAAATAACCTTAAATTTCGATTACTGTACAAAAATGTCTTAAATAAGAGTAGAAACATATATAGATTATGTTCTAACAAAAATAGCTTTAATTTGTATCAATATATAGAAATACCTTTAATAAGAGTAAGAATGCACAGAGTGTCTTCTAACAAAAATAACCTTAAATTTGTATCAATATACAAAACTCCATACCATCATAAAATATTTGAGATTAATAGTTGCTTTTTACTTTAAAGTAGATTCATTAATGTACCTTTTCAGTCTATCCTTTCCATATTCCCCATCTCTTTTTTTTTCAGAACAAGATCCTTAAATCCAACCTCCCTTGCTTAGTTTCCTCCCTTACCATGACAGAAACAATTTGCAACCAACCCCCCTAAATGATGACAAACATTCATAAGCTACTGAATGACCAAACACCACCCACACCACCTCTTGGGATTGTCAGCATTGTGTTCTCTAGAGTGATTCCTTTTGTCTGGGGCTATGACATCCCTAGTTGACCCTGAGAAAATTGAGATTATGTTCAAATCCTAAGAAAACTAGCTATAACATTTTTTATCCAGTCTTTGTGGTAATGGAAAAGTGCAAGGATTATCTGAAGTCCTGGCTAGAATAATTTGTGAGGCTGGACCATCTCAGCCATCAGTCTTGAAGTTGTTCTTAACACAGAACTCCGAGGAAGCTGAAACAGAGGCACTCTGAAAGCCCGGGTCACCTGGGACACCTACTTTCATTGTTGTCTCATTCCCTTGCTCCAAAAACACACAAAATTTCAAAGGTAACATATGTATTTGCATTAACACAATATGGACTAGGAATTGTACACAAGCCAGCCAAAGATTTTTTTTTATGTTTGAGCAGGTAAAAGATGGCTGTCAACTTTATAAGTTTATTTGGACTATATAACCAAAACTCTATCCCATATGAAAGGATGACAATGTAGTAGGTCGTGAGGACTCTGTAACCAACAAGATTTACCATGTCTCATCCAGTCTCAGAGCTGTTCCCATGTCAAGGGATCAGGATATGTATCAACTGTCTCGTAGTTTTTCTAGGTTTATTTCCTAACGCCTGTAGCCAAGATTTTCAGGAGGTCTCTTCTAGTCATATCTGGTGTCTATTCATTTTGAAGAAATCCACAGCCTTTTCTTTCCACAAGGGAAACAAAATTTTTTCCCAGTACATTTTCTGAATTCCACTTTAAAGTTAGACATCCCTAAAGTACCAAGGCTGGTTTAATCCATCAATTCCTTTTACAGTCCCCCATCTCTTAGGAGCTGCCATTTGCTCATCAGCATTCAAAAACTTCAAAGCCAACAGAGCACCTTACAGGATAAGAACTCCCTGTGAATTTTCCATCTTTATGTGGCTTGTTCTTTTCATATTACTTTACTCTTTCTTTAAAGACTTTACTTAATTATTTTTAAACTATTTATTTTTTCCTATGACTGCCTATGCCCAGTTTTTTCTTTCTTAAGCACCTATTCACACTGCAACCTATTTAAAGATTTTTTTTCAATCTAGACCCATTTTACTGTGTATCTGTAGCATTCTCTGACCATGTGAGCCAAACTTTAAACTGCTAAGTGACAGCTAAGCCCTTCACTATGATTCTCTATTGGCTCCCCCCCATCCTCGGGTCTGCAAGAGCCAAGCCTTAAGACTGTGGGCCTGTCCAAGAGCTGCATTTAACTGGGAACTTCGTTTAACCAGGAGCTGCATTTAAACCACCCCAGCTCTAAAAAGTTGGTGCCCACACAATGCAGGCACTTTTACTTAACTTGTTGTTTCTACTTAACCTGCTGGCTGTTCCAGTGCTCGCTGTGCAGCATAGCCGCACCTCTGAATGCTATGAGCACGAGAATACTAGAAAGCATGCACATCTGGTTTTTTTTTTTTTTCAGCTTTCTCAGGCCCTATGTAGAAATCCAGGCCCCATGTTGGGCACTTCAGTCTGGAAGTAATTATTTACCCCTGCTGTGTTTAGTTTCTTTAGCATATTCCAAAGTTCAGTTACTAATTAGAGATACATACAATTTCAGACCATGTATGACCACAGACACTGTTGCCTCTCAGTAGGATTTCTTTCACAGGCCTCTGACAATACTTACTGAGTACCTAAGGGAAGGCTCGGAATCTCCAGAGCTCTGTCTATGTGACGCCCACTAGTGGACTATCCACTTCACTCCCTGGCTCAGAGACCCATCATCCTGACCTTGGGCTCCCTTCCTTGGCCCATCACCTGAGTTCCCTACCAAGGTCCACCGCAGGAAAGCTGATCTGTTGTGTTCATCTCAGGGATGCCTTTGCTGCCTGAAACCCATTGCTTTATAAGTTATGCCCCCTCCTTCCCTGTTTTCAGATAGAAGTTATACTTAGTCCCTACTTTTCCATTTTGCCTGGAAGCTTATTTACCTTTCTTTCATTCAACAATCCTTACACTTTCCCGTAATTTCTGCCAAAGTTTTTTCCTGAAAATTTCTCACTTGCACTGCTTTGTTTTCTCTTATTGATGGAGTTGGAGTTTATAAGCTATCTACTTTTGTGAATTAGACATTGTAAGCCTTTCAACCTAAAATGTTACTGAATTCCAGAAATTACTTTTAATACTATTTTTAAAAGGTGGAATCAGTTTGGGCGGAAGCAAATACTGATGGTCTGGAGTCTCAGCTAGTTCTCAAGCTTCATGTGTGAGGGAAAGGTCATCCAGCAATCTCCTTACAGGACATAGTAAGACTGTATACAATAAGAACAACTCTCTAATAAAGATCACATTTAGAGTATACTGAATTCCAATTCATTTGTGTCTGGTAAATTTAAAGAAAATACTCTCCATAATCTATTTTATCTTAGTAAATTCAAAATTTTATACCTAACTTACTTTCTATCATATCTATGAAAAACTGCAACTATAACTATCAAGTCTTCAACTCCATCAAAGGCACGAAAAGGGTATAATATTATTTAGATAAACAAAAAGTGCATTGCAAATGATTTCCAAAAGCTCTAGAAATGATGGAGACATTTGACTGTCCAGACACTCACCTAAAGTTCCTTAGCAATATTGGGGAACCCATCTTTAGCATACAGGCCTAGAGTATCTGGCAGACTTTTCACTAGAGCAGGACATTTGAAAGACTATCCCACCTATATTGGCAACTTTTGTCAGTCACTTTCCTCTGTGTCCTGCAGAATGTCTGGCAACCCTGAAGGATTATCACACCTTGTTTTGGCAAGCTGAGCAGTTACTTTCCTGTGGGTCCTGCATATCCAGTCTGTACAATATACTGTCAAGCAGTCCAGGCAAGAGCAGCTTCTCACCCCAATGGCTAGCCTTGCCACATTGAAAACAAACTCCATAAGGAGTTTCTCTGATGTCCATCATCTCTGAATCAAATTGGTGCTGCCAGGAGCAGATGTGTCTCATTGTCATGAAAAGCCCTAAGTTAGCAAAACTTTTTAAAAGCCATATTCTGTGGGTCTTGAAAGGTTTGAAGACCACCTATCTTTCTATCTAAAATATATGGCTATATGATCTGGGGAATATACCTAGCATATCTACAAATTTGGCTATTATAGATAACTAATTATTGACCTGTGTTTCTTGGTTATCCTAAATAGTTCATTATAATAAAAATATAATGTAAAATTCTAGTTTTGAAAGCTAAGTGAACTGCCTAGCTACAATACCTTAAACAAAAGCAGAAACATGTACACAATATGTTGTAGCAAAAATAACCTTAAATTGGTATTAAAACCAAAAATCATTTAAACAAGAGTAGAAACATATTTACAGTGTGTTGTAACAAAAATGACCTTAAATTTGTATCAATATACAAAAGTCCATACAAATACACTTGAGATTAATAGTGTATTATACTTAGAATAGATTCAATAATCTACCCCTTTGTCTTATCATTTATATATTCCTATATTCCCATATATATAATAAATATACATGGCCCACAAAATAACCTAAGACCACCCACATTCCCTTTTCTATTGGGAATGTGGGTGCAGTCCTCTCCATACCACTTCCTGCTGGATGTGGGCAAAGACATCGCTAGGGGTCCCTGAGAAAAATTTTGGGATAATGGCTAAGTCCTGGGAAGACCAGTTATAACCTTCATTGATAGATATCACCTGTCAAAATTCAGGCAGTCTCCCTGGATCAATCCAGATTCACATCAACCTGGAATGAATCCACAGCCTCTTGTTTCCTATGGAAACAAAAGCAAAACCACTTCTCCAAAGCATTTTTTATTTCCATTTGACAAATACATTTTTTGACTTTTCTAAAGTTACGGCATCCTTCAAATGTCTAGGCTGGTTCATGTCCACAGTCCCTCTTTTAGTTCCCCGTCTCTCAGCAGCCGTCCTTTGCTTCCCAGCAATCACATTCAAAATCAACACAATACAATTCAGGAGCCAGACTCCCTGTGCACTTCCCATCTTTAGGTGGCCTTTTTCTTTTATTCCTACTGTCTCTTTAAGGACTTTATTTTCTAAAACTATTTATTTCTTTCTATCACTCACTGCCTATATCCACTTTCTTTCTTTCTTGAGTCTACATACCTTTTAAAACACTGAAACCTATTTAGAGGTATTTTTTTCTGTCTGGACCTCTTTTACTGTGTTTTTGACTGCTCAAGGGCCAGCAGTAGGCATAGGCTCTTAAAGGAGCCACATACTTTTTCTTCTCCAGCTTTCTCAGGCTATAGATGGAAATAAGGGCCCCATATTGCATACCAGTATGTTGTGTGATGATTCACTCTTTTGGCTCCCAAATAAATCACACACAGAGACTTATTCTTAGTTATGTATTCCTGGCCTTAGCTTGGCTTGTTTCTTGTCAGCTTTTTGTAACTTAAATTATCCCAACTACCTTGTGCCTCTGGGATTTTTCTTTCCTTACTTCTGTATATCTTACCTTCGCTCTTACTCTGTGACTGCCTAGGTGACAGGTGGCTGGCCCCTAGTGTCCTCTCTCCTCCTGTTCTCTCAATGCTCCTTTTCTTCCTCATTTCTCCTTTATTTATACTCTCTGTCTGACAATCCCACCCATCCTTTCTCCTGCCTGTACAGGTTAAAAAAAAAAAGAAAAAGAAAAAAGCTTCTTAGAGTTAAACAAATATAACATAAACAAAAGCCATACACCTTAAAATAATAGTCCCCAACAGTGAAGAGGCTGTTGTTCAGTGGACTGGGGTTTCCTTAGAGGCAAAGAGAGGGTTTTGGATCCCCTAGAGTTACAGTTGCATGTGGTTCTGAGCCACCCATGGATGAGAATTTAACTTGGGTCCTGTGTAAGAACTGTACTAACAGTTAAGCCTTTTCTCCAGTACCTCATATTCAAATTTCAATGACTGACTTTAAAAGTACCATTGTTTTTCATTTGATTTTTAATTCATACAAGGTCTTTCTCATATTCCTTTAGAGGTTGTGCCAGTGAATTCCCAAGGATGCATTAGGATAACAATAAGAATGCAAGACATCCTTTGGGTTTATGAGAAGGAGGAGGAGGAGGAGGAGGAGGAGGA
>PVIU01003912.1:0-104945 GCA_004026605.1 Ondatra zibethicus | reverse complement strand
CTCTGGAATCTGTAGTGGTATTTCATTTGTATTTTATCAAGGTAAGAGCCAGTAGCAGGATGTTTTGCTTTCTGATCTTCAGGTTGAACCCCAATTTCTCTCTCTGAGTTTTTATTAATCATGATTCAGGAATCCATTAGCCATCTCCTGCCCCAGGTAGACATGGCCAGGCCCAGGGTACCACAACCCTGCTCAGAACTTAGCTAGAACTATGAGGGTAATTTAAGGCCTGTGGAGGCTGTAGGAGGCCACACTGGCAGGAGGCAGCAAGTGCCTTCAGTTGAGTTCAAGGGAATCACCTGTAAGACAATTTCCATATTTGGGGAATTTCACAGAAGAAATGAAGCCAATTTTTAACTGACTCCTCGCACTACCATTTCTCAAAAACTGTGTTCTGCCTGTTTCCTATAAACAAGGAATTGTTGAATTTATTTTGCTTTTATTTATTTTGGCTTCGATTTTTTAGTTTTTATGCAGTAGTTTTTACTCACGGGATTTGTTTCAATTCATACTAAAGAGTTTATTGACTAAGAAGAAGGTACCCACTATCAAATGCAAAACCTCCATTCTTTCTATTGCTTTGTACTGAAAACTTTAGGAAGATAATAAAGTCTTTTGCTCTGAAAAAATATATATACACTCATAAAATTCCCTTACATAATAAACTTTAAAGCTATACTTCTAAGTTGTTCCTATTATTTTGCCAACTTGAGCATTCTCTCTCACTTGGCAAGCCTTTGTGAGTGCATCTGTAGCATGTGCATAAGCAGTTCTTCTGTGCATGCCCCTGTGTGCATGAGCCCAGGAATTGTCTCAATTCCTGGCATCTTTTTCAATAGCTCTGGGAGAGGGTTTCTCACTGAACCCAGCTCACCAAGGGACTATACCACTGACCAAGCATCTTCAGGGACCACTCCCCTTATTCCTACATGCACGCAAGCACACACACGCGCGCGTGCTCCTCTAGGACCAGAGTTACAAATAGGTGCCACCACACTTGGCTTTTTACATAAGCACCTAGGATAGAACTCAACTTTTCATGCTTAGGCAGCAGGAGCCTTACAACTGAGCCATCTTCTCAGCCCACCAAACACACATGTTCTCCCAACACTGTAAGTCAAATTGTAGTGGTCTCATTCAGTAAGGATATTCCCCCTTCTTTAATATTTTACATTTGTCCTAAAACAAATTCAGGTTTACAAAACATTGCAAAAACCAGTCCAAAGACTTTCTGAACATCTTTCAATCAGCTTCCATGGAACAAAGACTTGTGGCTATTTTCTAAAACCCTTTAGGAGTGATGTCACTAACTAAAAATAACAAAGTAGAGACTGAAGTCAGTTGCCATTCTTGCTGAGTACTGTGTGCCACCAGATTTACATTGTGAGCTGTTATTCAGGACTTCCTATTACATGCCAACAGATCGCTTTCTTTGTTTTTTTGTTTTCAATAAATTTTGTTGGTTCTTGGCCATAACATTGGATTTTCTAACAGTTTTTCATCAATTTTTCCTCCTACTCTGTCATTTTGGTAATATAAAAATGTTTTTCCATATTTTAAAAATAGAATAACCAAGACGTCTCATAAGCAATCCCACGGCTGCCATTCTCACAGCACACTGCAGTCATCATATCACTGTCAGGTCTTCCTTTCCACGTCATATTCTTTCCTTCCATTCACCTTTATGAATGTTTGAGATTGTACTACAATTACATTTCTCCCTTTCCTTTCCTCCCTCCAAACCCTCCCTTATTTCCCTCCTTGCTCTCTTTAAAATTCCTGGGTTCTTTCTTCATTAATGGCTATTGCATTTAGACACACACAGACACACACATACACACACACATATATATAAATATAACCTGATGTGTCTGTATGGTGCTACCTGTATGCATGTCTTGGGGACTGATCATTTGATATCGGTGTGCTCTTAGAAAGGCATTATGTTCAGAAAAAGATCGTCTGGATTTTCATACTAGGCATGACTATGACATACACAGAGTTATATACTAAGTGCAAAGGATCGTCAACAATGAGATCTTTACGGTGTGCTGTCCTTTTTCTCTCTGCGTTAGAATGTCTGTCATGTGCCTTGAAATAAGATATGCTGTAACTATTCATCAGCTGCCTATCTAATCAGAGCACACCACACATTCTCTACATTCAAATGGTGTCATTTGGCCACTGCCTCATGGTTACGAGATCAACATGATGGATGTGACTACATTTTAATAAGTCGCATAGAGCTAACAGAACAATTTTCTTATGGACTCATGTTGATGAACCATAAGATTGGAATGAGAAAATATGGTTTCTAGTCTTAGTTCTCTCTGTCTACTATTTTTCATATGGCATAAACACATCTATAGATAACATATATCCATATGGAATATTCTTTAAAATATTACATTCTAGTGGCTGATAACTTACAAATCGTCTAACTCACATTATGTTGTACTTTAATGCACCATTCAATTACCTTTCCTGCATTATGGATATTTATCTACATAATGTGAAGCATCATCTCTAACAGTGCAGAAGTCGTATGCCTAACTAAATATCCTTTCTGAGTGGATGCTAAAGATGAAGGCATGATATTTTGAGGCTTGAAGCCAAGTTGATTCTTTTGATTTTCCCATTTCTGCAAGATAATTGATACTAACATTATATTATTCACTCTACAGTGTGTTTGTACGCCAGCACCACAACATAATTTTAATAGCATGAATTATTGGCACCAGTGCTTACTTTTTGTTTTCTATTCCAATTCATAATTCACATACAACATTTAAAATAAATTACATTTGGTTAATTTGTAAAACCTGTTTAGCCAACTATCCAAGTTAAGCTATAATCATCATTTGACAGCATTTTGACTAATAAAAGCATAGGTAGGTTGATTTCACTCTAACAAAACATACATATAAAATCAGAACAATCTGTAACTAAACCTGAATTTACATGTTTATTGAAAGATGAGATAATTATTGTAGAATTGCCATGGAAACTAGGACATTCCAAGGCAATCGTTGTTGAGTCTTAATGTAACTACCTCTCTATGCTTCAAATTTGCTCATATAGAAACGATGCTAGAATGCAAAATTAACTTACAAATTATTATACAGTTACTGCCTTGCATTTGTTTTCCCAGAAATGCTAAAAGTCATGCCTTCAAAGAATATTTCTGAGCATTTTGGTCTCGTTTTTCCTGTGTCTACAAGTGTAAAATTTTGGGGGCGCTATTGTGGGCCATGCCACAATTACAGCTTATAGGAATTGACGAATCAGATGTCAACCCACCCAAAAAAACATTCTCAAATGGAGGAACCCTGGCTGGCAAAGCCAGCAGGGCCACTTATTCTGAAAACTGTTGCTTCCATCTGTAATTTCTCTTGTGCAATAACAGCTATGATGGCTCCCCATTACCATGCATTGTCATGTATGTGCACATGTAACTCATAATTACATCTCAATTTCATGGGCACACATATTTGTGCATGGTCAAAAGGATGACTTCTCTCTACACTTTGTTTTCCACATTACAGTGAGAAACTTAGAAGCCTGTAAGCCTGTTCTCTATCATTAGCCTTACTGACACAGCAAATTGGCCAGGCATGTGTTCAACTGGACTGATCACAAGTGGAACTTTCACAGATTTTACTTATGAAATTGCAGGTGTCTGTCCTTGTTCTATCTTAGTTCTTTAGGAGACCAATAGCACCTAACTGACTAACCATGTCCAGATATTATTAATCACACTTAAGAAATGTAAAATAATGCACATATTCCTTTCCTTTTCCTTAGATCTCTCAATACTTTAGTTTTCTCCATTTGTAACCTTTAGCAGCCCTTTTAAATGATGACAGGGACCTCCTCACACCTCACAGCTACAGCTGTGTTTAGCTACAAACTAGCTGATAAGTTTTGCTACATATCTTTAAAGAATGCCTGTGTCCCTGAGAATTTTCCTTGTATTTTTTATTACTAACAAGTTGCTAATGAATGGATAGACACACACACACACACACACACACACACACACACACACACACACACTTGGGAATTTGTAATGGCAGAAGAAATAGATTGATAAGAAAGAAGACAGAGAAAAAGAAGAGGAGGAGGAAAAGGATGTAGAGTAATTAGAACGAGAATGAATTGGAACAGTATTGTAACAGAGAATTGGAATTAGAATTGAGACAGAAAATTAGAACTAAGGAATTATGGACAGTTAGAGCAAGAAAATTAGAATTAAAACAAAACAATAAAGAGACATGACTGGAGCTGCAAGCATGTGAGTCTTTTCCCTCAGATCAGAGCTATCCTAAGATCCCTTTCGCTATGCTGAGGCAACTGACCTGAGCCCTGGGAGGGAGTCATCAGAGCAGGTCTCTGTTGGCCTTCGAGAGTAAAACATCACTCTAAACTGGGGTACATAACTGAGGGGACAATAATTACCCTCATTTGTTGTCTTTGCATTGTTTTGTCCACAGTGCCCTGCATAGGGCACAATAACATGACTGGGGAGTTAGCTCACTCTCTGCTACCGTAAGTGCATCATGGGAAAATGACAAGAAGTTTCCTAGCCTCACTCCCTCAAAATAAAAGTCCAGGGCTTTAGGTCCCAGAGAGTACATTTCTGAGCATTCTGAACATGGAAGAGCATCCAAACAACAGTTTGGGTTCTAGAACCACCAGCATATGCTTTGATACAATAACCTTATATCAAAATGAGACAAAGAGTGGATGCTGCTAAGAGATAAAAGTCCCTCTCAAAGAGTTCAGCATGACGGAGCAGGGAAGAAGGCCGAGTCCACTAGAACCATGGCAACGTGACAGCCCTACCCGCAGAAAGCCATCCAAATAAGATGTCAAATGGATTGAGTTTAGATAAAGTTAAATATTTTAGTTTCTCAGCCAGGAATAGTAGGCATATACTTCATCATAGCACTTGGGAGGTGGAGCCAGGAGTACATACACAGAGTTAGAGGCCAGTCTAGGTTAAATGAGATATTTTCACACTGGCCACATTGCAAATGCACAGTGGCTATGTGTGGCTGGCAGCTACCATATTGGATATCACAAAATAGGCTATTTCCATCAACACACAAAGTCCTATAAGGTAGGCTGTTCTTCGGTACTATATCACACAAGATGTTTTTATTTCACATTACTAAATCAGCTGGATAATTAAGGATTAGGACATATAGAATGAGTTTGAATAGAAAATCATAGTATTTTTCTGTCCATCTCTGTCTCTCTCTCTGTTTCCTCCTCAAAATTTCATGTGAAAACTTCCTTCAGAAAAAAAAATAGGATGCATGTAGCATAGTGAACTATGCTATTATTAAAAGCAAGATATTTCTGAGGCTTCTGTTGCCATCCAAGGCCACGCAAATGCTGAGGTCTGGGGTCATGTTAATGTCAGAGAGACATGCTGCCACTGAGGCTGTGTGGATCTTAGAGGATTCCACTGCCATCTTGGGTAATGGTGACATCCAGACCTGGCTGCTGCCAAAGACCATGTCTGGGTCCATGGTCCTGTTCCAGCTGGGGTCTGTGGCCTGTGTCACCTAAGGGAAACATAGGACGATGTCTGATGAAATCAGAGGGCCATGCTGAACCAGCCTACCCTCTGTTGGTCCTGGGAAAGGTGGCCCTGCCTCGTGATGGACACTGCAACAAAAGAGCCTTGACCCTCAGAGGAGAGCTGGCCCCTGCACTCAAGAAAGATGGCTCCACATCTAACCATAGGCAAGAGGAACTGATCAAACTGGCATGGGTGTAAGGGAGCTGACTCCAACCTCTTGCCTGAGTAGGACAGCCCCAGTGGCCCGAACTGACCAACTCAGTTACCACCCAGGCCCACAGCTGGACCTTGGGTTGGCCACCCTAACATCTACTCCATCTTGAACTTTCTGGAGTTCATGAAGGTACTGGTCCTGTGGAATGATACTTGCCCGTAAGATCTCCATGATGATGGTGTGACAAAAAGCAGAGGCCCTGAACTAGACCAAGGACCCATTGCAATGAACATTTGCTAGTAAAGCTGATTGGACAAAAGGATATAGTATGAGACACACTGCTTCCAATGCCACCAGGACAAATGAAGAGGTATTGGAGAGGTGCCAAAGATGAAGAATTGAAGAGGGTTTTGTTATAGCCAGATCACAGAGTCGTCCCCCCACCAAACCAACTAGGAGACCGAGACCTGTATGTAAAAACAAAGAGTCTTTATTCTTACACAAGTTTGCAGACTCAGACTCTCTGTGTGTCCAATGTATTGGAATGATCGGAGAGCCCCAAGCTCAGTTGGGGTTTTTATAATAGCAAAGGTAAGGGTGAGGGATTTCTAAGGTCCAGGACCCCTGATTTGTCTCGTGGTGCCCTGGAGAAAACTGATGGGTGTGTGGTATCTACAATGGTTGGAATGTTAGGAATTTCCTTTGGATGGTCTGTTCCTGGGTGGTGCCTGCATAGAACCAGGTATTGTCTTAGGGTAAACTACTGAGACTCAGGCCTCTCTTGAGCTTGTCATTTTTGGGTCCTACAGTTTTTTGTTTTATTTTGTTTTATTCTTTTTTGTTTGTTTGTTTGTATGTGTTTGCTTGCTATGTTTTGTTTTGATTTGATTTTTAAAAAAATTTTTTTAGGGAACACTGCAGGTTGAGGGAAGAATATGGGGGAATTGGAAGGTGAGAAACATTAGGGTACATGATGTAAAATTCCCAAAGAATAAATAAAGAATGTTTAAAAAAATAAAATAAAATATTTCAACAAAACAAGGCCTTTCTTCAAAGGTTTGTACTTTGTTTAAAATTTGATGTGACTATTTCCTTTCTAGAAAATGCAGATTAAGAGACTAGGAGACCCTTATCTTCAAAAAACAATCCCCCCTCCCTCAAAAAAAAAAGAATGAACAGAAATACAAGTTTAAAGGCCCTGAACATGTATGTATGCAGAAAACAAGGGTGATATGACCAGAGAGGTAGACAAGAATTCGGGGCTGTTTTGTCTGGGAGGTAATTGCTCAACTCTGTAGTGGACCCAGTCAGTACACAAGTGGAACCCATAAGATTCATGGGTATGGAAAAGGTAAGAACTGGAATTTACATAATAGCAGAGCAAATGTTCCTAACAGACAGCAGATTTCAAGAGAAACCTTTGATAAAGGGTAATGAATCAAAAATAAGGGTGGCGCATCAATAATGCAATTCCCTGGAGCTAGAGAGATGAATCTGATGCTAAAAGTACTTGATGCTTTTGCAGAGGACCTGGGAGTGGTTCAAAGCACACACTTGAGACTCACAACCTATTCTTACTGCTGTTCTGGGGGGATGAGATGCCCTCTTCTGACCTCTACAGGCACCAGCAATACATGTAGAACACAGTCATATACACAGAAACACACATATACATAAAATAAATGTAAGTAAAACTTAAAAGAAAATAAAAAGATGAAAGCCACATTAAACTTGAATCAGTGCTTCATTAAACAAGGGATCCTGGATTGATGAAGGCTCCAACCCAGGTGTCTGTCAAAAGCAAATGCAGTCTTTACTCCAAAGCTCAAACATTCTCTATAATTTATCACACATACCATTAAAAACTTAATTACAAGGAAATAAAGCATATATCCCACACTCCATAGATATAATAGCTATTTCGCAGAGGAAATTCAAATAATGACAGTGGAAATAAATTTTATGAAAGTTATAATTACTTTTCTCAAATAATTAAGCTGGATTTTTTAAAAAGAAAACTGGAAACTGGAAATGATTAAAAATAGAAACTCTAGAACTAAAATACACAACAAACAAAACATTCAATGAGTCAGAGTTGAGGAGAGACTAGGAAATCAGAAAAAAAATATTTTGACTGAAACAGAGAAATTGAAAAGGACAGAAACTAGTTTTAAATGGCATCAGAAAAAAATTTCTATTTCTGCTGAAGAAAAGCAGGAGATGCAATGGTGACACCACAAACTATCTGGAAACACTGTGACAAACCTCTAGAAACAAGAAGAACATCCCAGTACCATCTTCCTTCCTGAGGGGCAACCTTGAAAATCATCACACTGTGATAACAGAGACAATCCTGCTGCCTGTCACACAGGAGGGATGGAGTCAAAGCTCCCTGGGATCCCCCAGAGTGCCTAATCTCACCTTCAGGAAGCCCATGGAGGAGCTGCATTCTTATCATCTGTGTGCATCTGATCTCATTTAGGGCTGTGAACGCAATCTTCTCTAGGTTATCCATTTGAAAAACTCAAGAATTATTTGACAGTGTGCTTTCAGAGAAAGCTTTAGGCTTTAGAATCACGAAGAGTTAACTAAAAATCTAAAGAAAAATCAGCTAGGCCATGGCTGTACACACAATTAACCAGTACTCCCTTAAAGGAGTAAGTCATAAAACAATCCCACACCAGTCTGGAATTATGATTAATAAAAGGGTTATTTATTTAAAGGGAAAAACTTATAGATCACCGTCCTAGACAACAGCCCTCTGCACAACCAGGAAAAGGGTCTGGTGGCCGGAAGTGGATTCCTAAGCAAGAGAGACAATAGCTACCACTGCTTTTTCAAGCCAAATAGACCACGCCCAAGTGGGCTGGTATCTTAAAGGCTATTGGCTGAAGGAGCGGAAGGAGCTCCTGCAGCACTCCTGGCAAAAACAGGCTATTCTCTGAGAGTTCCTGGCCAGCCTGGTCTACATAGCAAGGAGGTCTCAACAATAAATAAGTAAATAAAAAGAACAAAATGAGAAATGGTATTCCATTGAAAATTTTGCTAAACCCCAAAGTATCTTGGATCATAAATGCATAGATCTTGTTATTTTAACTGATATAGAAAATGCTCACAAAAAAGCCAAAACCACCTTATGATTTTAAAAAGGAAAAAAAAAATCAAGAAGAAACAGAAGGCCAATTCTGCAGCCTGTTAAAAGGTCATCTGTAAAAAGTCCACAACTAACAGGATGACAAGCTATATGTCAAAGACCACCCTCCTCTCAGCTTCCAGTCAAAAGTGTACTGAACAATTAGTCAAGAAAACCAAGCAACATCTTCAGAAGGCCTGATTTTGCACAGAGAATTTTAGAACACCATGAATGTTAACCAAAAAGCAAGTTTGGTAAGGTTGCAAGGAAAGATCAATACGCAAGAAGTGCATTAGCAATGCCTTTTGACAGGAAATGAAGCTCTAAGGCAGCCCCTGGCAAGCTACAACACACAGAAAGGGAACCAGTGCTCAGAAACTGGAGGGCTGGGCTCTGCAAGGGCATCTCTAGGGCCCATACAGTCCTTGTTAAATCCCGGCCGTCATTTTGGCAAAACATTCAAACTACTCCTAACAAAGACCCAGAACTGCCAACAGCAGTATTGAAAGCAGGGATGGTGCTAGAGAGTTCTCAGTGCAAGTCTATAATAATTAATAAAGTATAGTGCCTGCATAATATGGGTGCAGAGGTCAGTGGAATAGGATTAAGAATCAAGAAAACAGCTCACACATTTATAGTGAATTAATTTCAGGCAAAGCTGCCAAAATAATACAATGGGGGAAAGAATAGACTTTCAACAAATTAGGCTGTAATAACTAGTTATCCATATGCAAAAGGACAAGATGCACTTTATTTAAATCATATATGGAAAGAAAAAGGAATAAAGGACCTAAGTTCCACATGGAAGAGAGAAAAGTGGGAATTTCAGAAGAAAATTGAACTGATCTTTGTGAGCTCGCATTGCGCAATAACTGTGGTAAAGATGCATCAAAACCACAAGAGCCAAAACAGTAGCCATGCCTTACCAAAATCACACTTTTTAACCTCAAAAGATGCTCTCAGAACTGCAAAGGAAAGATGATGCACCAACCTGGAGAAAGTCTACAGTTCACTAATATTGAACAAACCCCTCCAGGACATTCGAGAAAACATTCACAATTCAAACATACTGACACACAAAGAATCTAATCTTAGTAAAGTGGGAAAAGATGCAAACAGACATTTCTGCAAAGAAGGTTAGAAACAGCCAATAAGCACAGGGGAAGCTGCCAATGTCTAGTCTAACTCAGGGAATGCAAATCAAGACCACAAGAAGAATTCAAGTCACATTCTCCAGGAGAGGTATGCTTAGAACCAGAGACTACTGAGCATTGGCAAGGACGTTAAGAACCTGGAAAGTTCCTGTACTGTTGTGAGGGTGTGAAATAACTGAGTTCTTCAAAAAGTTGAATAAAGGTGGAGTTGTCATATGACTCTGCAATTTGATTCCTAATTGCAGAGCTATATCTGAATATATATATATATATATATTCATATATATATGAACTAGTGCACAAGAGTTCAGAGGCACATTGCTCACAAGGGTCAAAAGTAAACACAACTCAAATACCTACTAAGTAAAGAATGGGCTAAATAAAATATGCTAAAGTTATTAACTGTACAATATTATTTGGTCATAAAAAAGAATAGAAAACTGGGGCTGGAGAGATGACCTAGTGGTTAAGGGCATTGGCTGATCTTCCAATCAGCCAAAGATTTGGTTCCTACCACCCACATGACAGCTCACAATGTCTATAATTCCAATTCCAGAGAATCAGTCTCCTTTTTACAGCCTCTTCATGTACTGCATATATGTGGTGCACATACATATGTGCAGACAAACACTCGTCCTTATAAAATAAAAATAATAAAATCTGTTTTAAAGGAATGAAAAACTAACATATGCTAGAAAATTGCTGAGGGAAGTTATGCTAATTGGAAAAGGTTGTCATTAAAGACTATACAATACGATTTTATTTATATGAAGTGACCAAAGTATGTAAATGAATAGGGACATAGAGCATGTTATTTCTTATGAGGAAGTGGAGGAAGGAATGTAGATACCTTATGGGTATGAAATTACTTCGTGCTATGATGGAAACATTCTGGGTTAGACAGTAATGATGTACTAAAACACTCTTAAAAGTACTGAATTCTATGTCTTCAAGGGTTGAACTTTATGGCATATGAATTATACCTCAATAAAACTTGCATTTAATAGCACTTGCATAAAACTGTACCACACACTTGAGAAAAGCCGTAGATGTTCATAGATTCCCATGGATTAAAAACTACATACTGAGTGCAAGACATTCTCCAATGTTTTTATGCCA
Organism: Ondatra zibethicus; assembly: GCA_004026605.1. Lineage (NCBI taxonomy): Eukaryota > Metazoa > Chordata > Mammalia > Rodentia > Cricetidae > Ondatra > Ondatra zibethicus. The sequence goes on along the minus strand of PVIU01003912.1, from coordinate 93,795 downwards.
GATATAATTTCAGTCAATGATGAACTTATTCCAGTTTTGTCAGTCATGAAGAAGTCCCATCCTAGACAAAGTAGGACAAAGAAGACAGCCATAGTTTACTAGACACACAAAGCTTTATTAAGGAAGGCATTGTGGGATCGGCACCAAGTTAGAAGGCCATAAATAGAAACAACTGCAACCCCCAATATTGACAAAACCAAGAAAGAATTTGAACCCCACTTACCCACGGATTCCTCAGAGGCATCTAGGAACGACAGCAAGACCAAGACAGCTGAGAGCTGAGTGACTGGCCATGCAGACAGCTAGCAGAAGAAAAGACAGCTGAGAGCTGAGTGACTGGCCATGCAGACAGCATGCAGAAGAAAAGACTCTGTCCTGACTTGGGCTGAGCCTTGTGTTTTCTGCCCGCTGGCTGACATGATTTTTAAGTATTGTAGACTCCCGTGTCTTATTACTGTCTTCACTCAGCCTCTCGCCTGCCTGGATAGCAGTCATTTGTCTCATCTTTCAAGTCCTGTAATCTGTCTTAAACTTGACCCAAAGTCCTTGATAACCCTTCATTCTGTTCCTGGATTTGAGAGTGGACATAAAAACACGGCATCTAAACTGTAATAGAAGAGCAAGCACATGAATGTGTTTTATGAAATGCTTTTAATGAGGAAGTGATGGTAATCTAGGTTGCATATTTGTTATAGCAAACAAAGTTCTATTGAAGCAGTGAATTATTTTGAATTCATAGAATAGGTGCCGCTTAGCTCTCCATTACACTGGGGAAAAGGGAGGGAATCTGCTATTCCACAAGGTTACTCAGCAGCATAACATGCATTTGGAGGTGGCATCCCAAGGCTCCCTTGGGGTAGCTTCACTGATAAATAGAAAGTAAGACCTGTCCTGATTTTCCTTGCCTGGGAATAGAAACAGCAAGCATTATTCTTGCTGAGTTCCATCGTCTAGAACATAGTCACATGTCCATACGTAACTAAAGGAGAGTCTGCATCCTACAGACCTATTTCTTACCTCCTTCCCTGTGTTTCTTTGCTTCTACTGTTTCATGTATCCCAGGCTAGTCTTTATACATGGTTGAGAATGACCTTGAATTTCTAGTCTTCCTAGGTGGAATATTAAGATTACAAGCTTATACAGATCTATTTCATACTGGAGATCAAACCCAGGGCCTCATGTCTGCTGAATGCTAAGCACACCCTCTACCAACTGTGCTACATCTGTGATGACTAAAGTTATGTTTTGATTTTAATGACTGTGCTTAAGATATCTATAAAACAAAAATGCTTCTAACCCGTAAGCCCTATTTGACAGGGACAGATAGCTTCCTGGAATGCTGGGACCTGTTGTTCACATAAGAAAGCAGGCCACATGTTTCGTTTCTGTAAACAAGCTTGGTTGCCACAATTGCACAAGCTGCGCTTGATCACACGTAGGTGGGAGGGAAGTAGGCAGGAAGTATGTCAGGATGTATGCTTGCCCCTGGTGGGACAAAGGCAAGAAGCATATAGCCTTGTCTATTTGCCTTTATAAGCCTCTGGCTAATGTAATTCAGCACCATACTCTGGGAATCCTGGGTATGGACCTGGCAAGTGTCCGTTATCCCAGCAAGTGTTTAATAAAAGTTGCTTCAAGTTTAGTTCAAAAATCATGGTAATAGTCTTATTCTTTCTCGGTGGAATTAAAAAATCCTCGGGCGCTTACTTCACACACACACACACACACACACACACCACACGAACATTAAAATTGTTTTTCAGGGAAGTGGACCAAATTAATAAAAATAAATTGTTTGAAAACCAACAGGTAACTGCCTGCTTTCTTTTAAAAGGTGGCTCAGACAGAATGAAAATGGCATCCTATGTGATGAATTGGAAGACATTGGTTTTTGGTACCAGATTAGCCTAGGATGGGGATGGGAGGAGAAGGGCATTGGGAAGCCTGTGATTGACCTGAAGGATGCGGGAAAGCAATTGCAACCATCTGTTGGAAATTAGACAAGAATGAACAGCTTGAGGGAAGCCACGAAAAACAGAGAAGCAAGAGCAATGAGTTTCAAAAGACAAAACCCTGAGTCAGTTAGCATCATAAGCCATCTGAAAGCAAATAGAAAACCCAGCGTGCTTTTTGTTCTACTAGTAGCAGTAGGTTGTGTTTTTACCAAGATTTTCCCCCATTTTCCCGGAACAAGACAACGTTGCCCACTTAAAAAGATAGCCGTGGAGTTTTTGAACTTTTCTAGAAGTCCATTTTCTGTTCAGTTTCAACATGTTACAAAGTTTTAACATTTTGCAAAGTCAAGCATGTGTTAATCCTACCCTTCTTATTCCTTTTTTCAGAAAGTGTAAGTCACGACTTCATACACAGGTAACAAAATTTCCTTAGTATATTATAGATGTTATTGAGAATAGGATATTAACTACAGAATGCTAATCTTTAAAGTCAAGTTTACAGTGGGTTTGCCACAGAAATGAATGACACCAATGGGGCTCCTATGACAATCGAACCGAGTAAAGTCTCAAGGAGTTGCATGAAATGGAATTCTCCCCCTTACTGTCTTCTCTCATTTTTAAAATGATGGGAAAGGAAATAATTTCTAAGTTTTGATGAAGTATCAAAGAGCCTTTTTTTAAAATCTTTATTTATTTATTATGTATACAATATTCTGTCTGTGTGTATGCCTACAGGCCAGAAGAGGGCACCAGACCCCATTAAAGATGGTTGTGAACCACTATGTGGTTGCTGGGAATTGAACTCAGGACCTTTGGAAGAGCAGGCAATGCTCTTAACCTCTGAGCCATCTCTCCAGCCCCTCAAAGAGCCTTTAAATGACTTTAAGTATAAATGACTTCCCACGCCCACTGACCTTTGTCTGATTTCCGTTGTAGCTTTGGTAGACAATTTCAGATGCTCTGCTCCACCGTTCTGCTCCCACAGCTTTGAGATCCATTTCAGGTCCTGCTCAAAGGCAGCCTGAGAGTGTGGGGGACAAGAACTCTGGGGAGAGCCCTCAGTCACTCAGTCAAGAGGTGTAGATATCCCTGCTCCTGTCCATCATGTCCAGGATGTATTCTAAACTCTGCCTGTTAGCTCTTCTTCCTTCCCTGACACCTGCACTCTGGACCACATCACAAATAAGATGCCTTTACCCATCTTCCTGGTAGATTTAAGGAGTTTTCTTTTGAATCTATGGAATTCAAAGTACAGTCCATCACACAACTATAAAAGACCCAGCCATTGTTGTAAGTTCAGCCCTGTGGTTCAGATCTCCATCTATGCTGCATTCTCCCAAATGCTCACAGGGTTTCTTTCCAGTTTTTAGCATTTATCTTCAGTATCATTGATCATTCACTGAGTTACTAGTGTCATCACGAATTTACGTGGTAAAATGTCTGTTATTAATATACCACATTATTTAAACATGGGCTGCTGTATCTGAATATTCAGTAGCAATATTAATGGCCTGTTTTTAGCAATGATTTTTATCTCTAGTTCGTTAGGACACCGTCATTATTCCTCAATTTCAGTATAAACAAAAGGTCAACAGATCCCTAGAAGGTGAATTGGATTAGTGAAGAAGGATGCTAAAATCCCACACTAGCTCAGAATTGGGTAAAATAAAGGGTTATTTATTTAGTGATAGACTCACAGATCACCATCCTCTCCACAAATGGGCAACAGGAACCGAATCTCACCACCAGAAGAGAGGCTGGACGTGTGCTTTACATTGGCATATATAGTATAAGAGGCTACGCCCAAGTGGGCAGGTAACTTAAAGGCTACTTACTGGCTGTAGAAATTCCTACAGCAGATTATATTAGCATTTCATGTTAATAGTCAAAACTGTTATTGTGTGTGGAATCCTCTCAGGCTTATACCAGATACGAACCCCAATTGCTCCAAACACTATGTGCTGTACTTTTCTGTGGTTGCTCCAGGTTAAAAGGTACAAGGATTTGTGAGTAAGACACCAATAGTAACTTATCAGAGGTGACTTGGGCTTCACTTGGCAGTGTGTCCAATGTTTGCACTTTGACTTTGCTCTTAATGCATCTTTTCTAAGTCTTGCACAAGAAACAAGAATCTGGAACACACCTTATAGACATCATTGCTAACAGAAAGAGGAGCCTAGCTCCAGAGGTGAATCCTTCCTGGTAGTAGCTAAAGCAACCTTCATATTGCTCATGCAAATGGATGTTCTACAGCCTATAATGCTTTGGGTCTTTCTTGTCAATTTGTGACAAACTGTAATATATGAATTTATATTGAAGATATAAATTCTAAAAGCAGTATTCCCAACTAAAGCATCATGAACATTTTTTCAATCTTTGCTCAATATCAACAAAATGCCCCAAATAATGTTAGATCAGTTTACATATTTAACATCATTTATGGTAATAACTACTTATAGTTTATCCATATTAGACAGCAAGAAACAGTTTGTAGCTTATATTTTACCTTAAAAAAATAAAATGTTGGCTTCCATGGTTAAAAAGTAGTACTGTAGCTTTCCTGGTGGGAATGGAGATATTTTAAAGACACTGTCCCTCTCTTTGACCATCAGACTAATATTTCTCCAGGATTTTCATGCCAAGAGAAAAAGTCTGAACTCTGGTGGCAGCCAGAAGTTAATTTGTCTCAAGGAAAAATATTTTACATATTTCTGACAACTTGACAGATCACCCTGCAGGAGGAACTGGAGCCCAGACAATGATGTATCAGTAATGAACAACCTAGAGAAACCTGTGCCCTAAGAAAGAACCTGCGTCCAAGAAATGGGGAGGGTAGGAAAACAGTACAAGGCTGTCCTCAGCCCTACAAAAACTACAGGCAACTAAGGAAGGCTGAGAGGGGGAGAAGTAGAAGGAGCACATCAATTGGCTAACAAAACCAAGTGATCAGCCCTAAAATCATAAATACAAGTAACATTCTACAGATTGATCAAATTGTATTTATGTGTTTATGAACACATACACACACACACACACACACACACACACACACACATCTCCATACAATAACAATTAATTTTTTAAAAAAGAGGCCTGGATTTGAAAGAGAACAAGTTGGAGTATATGAAAGGAAGGGAGGAGGAAATTATGTAATTATATTATAATCTCAGAAATAAAATATTTTTTTAAATTAGGTACTATTTAAATACAGGGGTTGGCAAAATGGCTCAAAGAGTAAAAGCATTGGCCATGCAACCCTGCAGACCTGAGTTCAATCCCTGGCGAAGTAGACGATGACTCTGTTAAGTTGTTCTCTGATCTCTATACATGTGCCATGGCATGTGTGTACACACACACACACACACACACACACACACACCGTCCATACCCAACAATAAACAAGGAACATATAAAAGTGGAAGAAAGAGGCAGTGATGCAGTCTGTCTATGCCAGCACTTGCATCGGGACAAAATCCATCTTTGTATCCTCCTGCTTTGCTTTTTTGTTAATCTTTATGTTGTTTGTTCCACAACCAGAGAGGCTCAGAGTCTCTCTAGGCATCACAACTTGACCTCTGTTCTTCCCTTTCTCTCTCTCTTGCTATCTATCTATCTATCTATCTATCTATCTATCTATCTATGTGTGTGTATGTGTGCATGGGATCCCCTCTTCCTCCCCTCTCTCTTCTATTCTCCTCCAACCTTCAATTTTCCATCTCATTACCCTGCCCACTAAATGTACCGCTACTGAGTGTACCCGGCATGCAGCCATGTCTTGGCTCTCTTAGTCTTGAACCACCATTCCTATCCTGTGCAGTCAGTCACACTTGAGACTGAGCTCTCTTGATAGGACTCTGAATTCTTTCTCCTTGTGTTTTGTTTTCCAAAGATTTCTTGGGGAGCCTTCACGTTCCCACATAACCTACCTCATGTCTGCTTGGCAACTGTCTTTGTTTTAGTCCCCCAGTCTGTGCATGGGTCTTGTCTGATATCTTCCCATCTTAGTAAAGAGTTCGACATATTTCTAAAATTGGAGCTTAAGTATTTTATTGATCTAGTTTCATTCATGTAAAATATATTGAATCCCTTTCAATTTTACATATTCTAGAAATTGGTTATTTTCTATTTTAATAGTTTTCTATTAGAATGTTTGAGTTCTTAAACACATACATGAACTCTTAGAATGCCATAGTAATTAATCCTTTTATTTTAAGCACTCTTAACAATAGTTGAGTATGAACTTGCTGGAAAGTGGCCAGAGTTTAAGACTACCATAGAATGAGAAGGTTTGGGGTGTGTTTGGGATTCAGAGTGCGTGAATGTCACCAAACACTTAGAACACAGGTCTGCATTGTAAATCCAGCGTGTGTGAATGCCACTGAACAGCCAGGGCACAGGTCTGTGTGAGGGAAAAGGCAAAGAAGGCATCCCTATACACTGCACAGCAGCTGCTCAGGCTGTAGAGCTCCATCAAACAGAAGCCAAATTAGACAATTGCCACCTTGGGATACACACCCAAAGAAGGCAGCACTACTTGACTGTAGGTGCCTTTAGATGGTCCAGTCAACCAATATTTGAATTAATTTAGTTGTTTGCTTATATTAACTAGATAAAGAGGAAGCAGAATAGGGCTCTAAACATATTGTTGACAGAGGCAACATATAACATTTCTTTTCAAGATACAAACAACAGAAGTCACTGATTAGAAACTTCTGCAAAACACATTAGGGGGTAGCCCACTCTAGTCAATGTCTGTGTCCATGCGCATCTGATAATTCCTTCCCAAACTCTATTGGCTTTCAGTTGGCTCCAAGAATACAGGTGTTTGCTGTCAAGTCTGACACACAGAATATGATTGCTAAGAACTACATGCACGGTAGAAGGAATGAACCAACTCCCCAAAACCAAGTTGTTCTTTGACCTCCACATACGCACAAGTGTGCGCACGCACAAACACACACACACAGAGTTTTCACAATAAAAAGCTAAACTTCCCTCATGATCCATCATATTAACTTCTTTAACAACATTGATTTTAGATAAAACAGTGGTGGTTATGGGGATATAAGGTGTACAAGCTGTAATACCCCAGTTGTTGCAAGTAGTAGACAGGTGTAGAGTGATCTGATTCAGGGGGTATGTCTGTAAGATTCAGTGAGAAAATATCATATACAAACCTTACGTATGTTTTTAGCTTATAAAATCAAGCTAATTTTTCTAGGAAAAGGAAATTGCTATCCCCAGAAAGAAACAGTAACACTATACTGAAGGCAGCTCACCACGTGTGCATCTTCTGACATTCTGCCAGCTTTATTAATTTGCATCAAAACACCATTTAAAAATTGAATTATACAATGACAAAGGGGATGCACTGAGATTTAAGTGATGAAAAATTCCTGACAGTATGAAATGATTTTATTTATTTATTTATTTATTTATTTATTTATTTAACCCAATACAAATAAGAGACAGCTTCCTAAGAGAATCACTGTGGGGCAAAAACAGGAACACAGGATGGAAACATGTTCCTTACTGAGTATTGCAGTTCAGCTTGACAGAAATGCTACATAAAACTTAATTTTATATTAGAAGAGTGGGTGGTGGTGCCTTTGCCACTTCATAGCATGGGGGAAGCTTCTCAGGGAAATGAAGTAGGTCCTAGGCTGTGGCTACCTACTCCTGACACATTTTCTCACCCCTGCCCATCTCAGCTTTCTCAGTCCAGAGCTGCCATTCTCCTCTTTCAGCGTTTTCTTTGTCTCATCCTGCATGCTTCTCTTAAAACATGCACCCCATTCCCTGAATTAACCTGTCTCACCTTTAAGACTACTTAGATACCTTATGTTTGGAAAGCCTTTCTTGACTTCTGGGTCAGACCTATGGAACATGAATGATAAAAACCCAGAGACAAAAATTGGAGTTAACCTGAAAATCAGAAAAACAAGGCAGCCAAGTCTTTAAAGAAGTCTTACCCCTACCAAGGCTGGGCAACTGTAGACTAAACCGACTAAGCCTCTCTCTCCTCCCATTTTATATTCCCTCTATTGCTGGGATTAAAGGCTTGTGACACCCTAACTGGGATTAAAGGTGTAGGCCACCACCACCACCTGGATTTGTTTCTGCATTGATCTTGTGTAGCCAGGGTGGCCTTGAACTCACAGAGGTCCATCTGACTCTGTCTTCCAAATCCTGGGATTAAAGGTGTGTGTCACCATTGCCTGACCCCTAATGACTTTAGCTTTGCCTCTGGTCTTCAGGAAAGATATTTTTTATCAAAATACAAATAATATACCATTACAAAACTATGTATCCATGCAGTGAGTTCTCCGGTCTCAGACATAACACTCAGCCTACTATGAGTGGTTATTGACTTCTGTGTCTATTTCAGTGGTCTTTGTTTTCCCTGAGGGAAGAGACTGTGGGAACCATATAATGAATCCTCATTTAATGTTGACTGAAAGATCAAATGAACATCAAACAGATAAACTTACACTGATCACAAAAATACAAACAATTCTGTTATTCTGAGATAGGGAAAAAAAGCAATGACATCTTTTAAACTATCTAACAAGGTAACTTTAAAACTCCAGAAAGTATATTTTGGAACCCATAGTTTAAGGAAGGGATCCAGTGAATGGATTATGTTCCCATCTCAGCTCAGCATGGGTATTTAAGGAGCTTTCCATCAAATGATTTATGTAACATAATTCTCCCAGACTGAGACAGTTAGTGATATCACAGAAGGAGAGACAGATTTCCTGGCTCTGTGAGAGTGAAAGAAATCTGCAGTGGATGGTAAGTTAATTCAAATGTTTCAGAGCTCCTCTTCACATTTAATTAAACTGCAATTGAGAGGGGTCTGGTGGAGAGACACTAAGGAGAAAGAGATTGTAGAACCAGATGGAGAACTCAGGGTTGAGGATCCTGCAATTTTCCTGCTCTAGAGAGAAGACCTTTGATGCAATACTATCATCCAGGGGCATATAAACAGCACCTATGACTTGCTTAGCCCATGATCTCAATAGAGACAGAATGTGTAGCAAGCTCACTCAGTGCATGCTTGTGAAAAATAAAACTGGGTTTACATTAGTGTATTGCTGGCTAGTCTATGTCAGCTTGACACACAAACTAAAATGTCTAAAAGGAAGAAAAATTACTTGAGAAAAAGCCTCCATAAGATCCAGCTGGAAGGCAATTTTTTAATAGCTTTTGTTTGGGGGAGGGTCCAGCCCATATTGTGAGTGGTTCCATCCCTGGGCTGGTGGTCCTGGGTTCTATAAGAAAGCAGGTTCAACAAGCCATGGGAAGCAAGCCAGTAAGCTGTTCTCTTCCATGGCCTCTGCATCACCTCCTGCCTCCAGGTTCCAGCCCTGTTTAAGCTCCTTTCTGGCTTCCATCAATGATGGACTGTGCTGTGCAAGTACAAGTTAAATAAACCATTTCTTCCCAAACTTGTTTTTGGTCATGGTAATTCATCACAGCAATAGAAACCCTATCTAGAATAGTATATATTTTTGTTTTACCTAGTTTGTATGAAGAAGTTATTTATAACAATCTGCATTTATCTTCCTTTTGTTTTAAAAACAAACAAACAGAAAAATAAGCCAACAAAAATAGGCCCTAACTGTGCAGTCATGGATGCCTTGAAATTTGCGATGTAGACCAGGCTGGCCTCAAACTTAGAGATGTATCTGAGACAAAGGCTGTGTGCCATCACCCTGGCCTTGCTTCTTTCTTTCCAGTGCTATCCTCAGCTCTATTTTTGTTCCTGGGTTTAATAAGAAATCTTTTAGTCTATGTCATTAACAGACTACAGATAGATGATCCTGATTCAGGCGATCTTAACCTTGGAAATGTTCAGGGCCTGAAATTTGTGTTCACATACCTTGAGTGTGTAATTGAAGCAGTCCATTAAATCTTTTGTTTGAGAGGTTGTTTATCTTTTAGGAAGTTTAAAGACAAAAGGAATTTTGGAACAAAACCATCAGGGTGGAGACCACTAGGGGTGGGGCTGGAGGAAGGAAATGGTTAATAGATCTGATCAAACATGTATTATAAAAACATAAGAAATTTTCAGCTGGGCAGTGGTGGTGCATGACTTTAACTCCCAGCAATCGAGAGGCAGGAGCAGGTAGAGCTCTGTGAGTTTGAGACGGTCTTGGTCTATAGGGTAAGTTTCAGAACTGATGTGGGATTTCCCTGTGTATGCTGTGACTATATTTTACTGCCATTGATTAATAAAGAAGTTGTTTAAGCCTATGGCAGGGCAGAATATAGCAAGGTGGGAAATCCAAGCAAAGATAGAGGAGGAAATAAGACAGAATTGGGAAGACAGCATGTAACTGCTGAAGGAGAAAGATGCCTGATGGGGGACCTAGTGAAGAGGTGATGAATGGGTGCTTAAAGGAAATCCCACACTAGCTCAGAATTGAGAAATAGATAGTTATTTATTTGGGGGGTAAACTCACAACTCAGAATTCTCTGCTTGAACGGTGGACAGAGGTTGAATCCTGCAATCCAACAATCCGAACAAGCAGCCGGCGAAAAGGAGGAAGAAAAGGGACAGACGCAGGTTCTGCGTCCATATATAAGAGGCTGAGCCCCAGTAGGCGGATAACCACAAGCTGCAAGTCTTCCTACAGCAGATGCCAGAACCTTACCGGTAAGCCACAGTCTCGTGACAATACACAGATTAATAGAGATGGGTTAATTTAAGATATAAGAGCTAGCTAGGAATATGCCTGAGCCATTGACCAAATAGTGTTGTAATTAATAAAGTTTTGTGTGATTATTTGGGTCTGGGTAGCCAGAAAATGAAAGAACAGTCTCCTTTTACATAGAATAGCCAGGACTATACAGAGAAAACCTGTCTTAAAAAGCAAATAAATAAATAAAACAAGAAAATTAAAAAATAAATTTTATTAAATTATAAAAATTTTCATGGAGTTTCTAGATAGTTTCAATAAGGCCTATTATTCTATAAATGAGGGAGTATGGTGAATGATATGTGCTTCCCTATTCGTTTGTGTTAGTCTCAGAGCCATTTAGAATGTGGCCAGTATTGCAAATGGCCTATAGTTCTTAATGAAGATAGCTTACATGCTTCCCAGTCCCGTGGTCTCTCCTGATGGCATCTGATAAAGAATTTCTCTGTGTATGTCTGCAATGTACACTCAGTTTCCAAAACAGGATTGATGTGTGTGAAACCCTACTTTGAGAATTAAATATTTTCAGAGATGAGTAAATAGTAAAAATGATGTCTTGTAATTGCCTTTCTTCTTATAATAGAATGGTCTTTTCAAAAGTGGCAAAGGGCAGGATTACAAAGAAGGGGAGAACAAATACTCATTTAGCTTGAATTCTTTCTTTCTGTTTTCTTTTTTGTCTGGGGTGATAGGGGAGTCAGGAGTCGAGTGTAGATTTGCCCATACTAAGCCTGATCATCTCTGAGCCACGTTGTCAGTGATTGAAGACTGTTTCCAGCAAAGCTCTTCATGTGCTCCCAGGTTTTACTAAGTTGAAACTAGATTAACAGGTTCAAGCTCCTTTGGAAGAGATTTCATCTCAGATCTGACAAGCTTTGCAGCTGGGGATTCTCTCTGTTGTGTTCCTGCCTCCCTAAAGATCTGCTCACAGACACTGATACTGTGTTGTCTTCTTCTACTAACCCTTCAAAAAGAAGAAAGAAGGGAATAGGTATTATTTTATGAATTTAAACAGTGGAATATATACCACCCTGTGACTAATGAATAAGACATTGAACTTTTAAAAACTGCAATATCCCATGTGTTTCAATTCCTGTGCATATTATTGAAAACACTTGTGGAAAGACTTTTTCTCTCTGTTTTAGGTTAGTAACTCTTGAGAATTTTGTCCAAATCCTGAAGGGCAGTAACCACTCCTTTCTCTGTGTCTATGGAACACAAAACCTCTAACTGAAGGCTTTTCTATTTTTAGTAATTTTCATCACGAATTTCAGCTCTCATCTGAATCAAACAGCTTGTGCAGATGTTGTTCTTATCTCTGAGATCATGTGATGGGCATCAGGGCAAATGTCCCGTGTGTGCAGAGTCTATACATGACAGGTGAGAAGTCTATATGTGCAGAGTCTATACATCACAGGTGAGACATCTACATGTGCGGAGTCTATACATGACAGGTGAGAAGTCTATATTTCAAAATAAACTTCCCCCTGATTGTTTATGTTCTGCTCTGATCCTAGTAAGAAAATCTGGCTATGTGCTGGAAGGAGGCATCCCAGAGTCTAACTCTAACCTTTGATATGAAATCAGACCTGCCCATGTATCATATGGGCCCAGTGTTTCTACACTTACATCCTAGACATGGCTCTAAGATCCCAGACATGAGCCACCTCGAAAACCAAACCACTGAAACCTGGAATCTTCACTACTTACACAGTTGTAAATTATCTTCCATTATCTTAATCTTAAAGGTCTCAAGTTTCAACAAAATGTACTTAGACTGATCCATAATGCAAAGGGCTATAAAAGTATCTCATATATAATATGATGGATATCTGTTTACCTCTTCTTTTTGATAAGGTCATTAAAAGGAAAGAAATATATCTTAATGCTTGTGTATATAGATCCTAGGACAATAAAACAACAACAACAATAATAAGTGCAATTTTCTGTCTGGTTTCTTTGAACACTCCCCAACTTACTTTTGTTATCTCAGTGTAAACTTGCTTTAATTTAAAAGTTTGAGCCTCTGGGAGAATTTCATGAACAGACTGTTGAACACCACATGCATTCCACTGAGTTTTCCTCTCCTCTCCTTCCCCTTCTTTCTCCCTCTTCCTCTCACTTCCCCTTCCCTCTCTTACCTACACTTATTTTCCTTCTCTTTCCTCACTTCCCCCTCTTTTATGTAGGAATAAACATAAAAATACTTAATTTTGGGGTGATTTATAGACAACATATATAGACACTATATAAAATTTAACTTTGAACATTAACATTATATCACACACACACACACACACACACACACACACACACACATACACACACATATATATCCCAAACAAAAACATTTTCTATTTCTTCAGTGAAATTGTCAATCAATTTAACACACCTATATTATATATTAACTATAGGTAAGACACACACAACTTATATTTTCCCCATTGACTCAAGAGAGTATTTTATTATACTGTTTTAATACTTATTCTTCAGATTCATCTTCCAATTTATTCCACACAATGAATTTAAATAATATACTTCTTTCTCTTTTTAATATCAAAAATATTTTCTCAGCCCTTTTTTGTCTTTTATGATACTATGGCAATATTTGATGGCACCCTTTTTTATCTCAAGCATCCTAATTTGGACAAAAATATATATGTCATCTCCTTTACATATGTTGGGAAACAATATACATGAACATTTTCACCCCTCTGTGTGCCAGAGATTTCTGAGTAAATAGTACTAAGATACAGGTTAGTGAACCCTTGAGCCACAACTCAAAAGGTTAGAGTCTCTGGGAAGACACGGGCACCTATTTGCTTACTTTCCAGCACAATGAGATGGGGAACTTTCTCCTCTTCCAAAAGGTGACTTGGAAATTATCTTTTATTCTTCCTGAGAGAGGACATTATATACAGTAGTATCCTATACAAACTTTGCACTTCCTATTTGAAGGTGAACAATTCCTGGTGCAAAAACAGATGAATTGCTAACAAAGACTAGGGACTTAGCAGTTGAAGCAAAATGCTCTGAAAATTACAACTTTTCATTCTGCTCCAGAGGCCTCATGTGACTATGCTTTATGAGAAGAGTAACGTGAGAACCCCTCAGGATTTCTGATTTAACAATCTCTTCCTGACCACTAAGAACTTGCAATCTCACGAGAAAGCAAACTTAAATCAAAGCTCAAGGAGGGAAATGTGGTCTCAGTTATCTGGACTCTGAAAATGCAAATAAAGAGGAATCCATTGCTAAAAGAGGGTAAGGCCAGACTTCAGGAGACAGTTGAGTAGTCAAGGACAACCACAGAATCTGAACGATCTTCACAAAACCACAAAGAGGGATGATGTGAGTTAGTGATCATTTGTCTATTTCTTGGTGTTTTTAAAAATATGCACTGGCTGCACACTCATGTGCACACATGCAAGAACTTGTACACATGTATACACCACAATGTGCACACAAGAATCAGGGTGAAAGGCACTTCTCAGCACTCACATTTTATCTCATTTGTTCAAAGCATCCCCTTTCCACAGTGCACTTAGTGACATTCATGGGTATTTCACACACTTAGATAAAGGAATTGTCCACATATGCTTTGAAAAATCTGTGTTCTGAAGTTGTGTGTCATGAGACAACTGCCACAAAAAACTAAATATGGTTTGCCTTTTTCATCCAAAGTTTTAAAGAATAGACATATTCAAAAGGGAAATCCCTAGAAATATCTATATTTGGAGAAAGTAGCTCATCCTACAATACAAGCCATTTGAAGGCATAATTTCAAAGATAAAAAGCTAATTAAAACCTTCCTTACATCAAGATTACTGTACATTGATGAGCAGGGAACGAGACATATGGAGAGGGGGGGATGTAAAGGTCAGCTAAGCAAACATGGCACAGAGCAATGGCCAGAAGAAAATGATTGATACAACAAAATTGAATACGCATAAAATATTCTAAAACCGTGTTCGCATAAGATATTATTACATTTCTTTCTCAGCTTCATAAAGCTCATCTTGGGCAGCACCCGCCTGAAATGTAGTTTCTGTGAGTTGTGACAGACAACAGACATTGTGTAAAGAGACGCAAGTTACACTTCTTGTGATGGTGATACCACTGTGCTGCTCTTGCAAAGGCAAGGTATGTGATCAACGTTACAGAGATAAACTGAGGAACATGTTCTAAATGCGGTGTTTATAATGAAAGTAGTATAGAAGCTCCCCAAACTTGGGCTATAGAATCTGGTATATATGATTCCAATAAGTTTCTCATAAAATATCAGAGGGTTACAGTGTGTTGGCTCTATTTTTTTTTCACTTATATAGTATCTTACTTTCCAAAGCTCTGTGCTTTTTGTTTGTTTGTTTAGTGGGGGGAAATGTGTCTATCATGAAGAGAGTTACTCTCAGGTTAGTAACTAGACCTTCTAAGTCAAGGTAAACAGGGCACATAAGCAGTATTGTTACAGGAACAGTGAAATGGACTAAGGCTATATTCTCTAATAATTAGAGGATGATGCTGTATGATTCTTAGTCAAAGACAGAAGTATAAAGAAAATTAAAGCCAGTATCCTCTGAAACATTAATAAATCTTAGAACTATCAAAGACAATGAGGATCCCTGTGACTTATATTCCTACAGTAGAGGAAGAACTCCTCTGAAAGCAAACTGGAAAGTGTTCTGAATATCAGATAAAAAGAACCTTCTAAAAACATCTATAGGGAATAAAAAGGTGTGGCAGTGTGTGGTTCTGAAGACTGTGTGCTGCGGACTTTCCCTCCAGGTGATGGAGGTGAGAGTTTGCACAAAGTAATGAGGACACAAGGCATCTTCCCTAGAAGGGGATAGTACTGACCTTGCAGAGTGAGCTGTTTTCTATAAGAGTACAACATGATAAAAAGCACATGAATTTTGTTAGGTGATCTTTGGATCCTGGTGGGAACATGATCCAAACAGTAGGACTGAAAACATGCATACAAGTAACATTATATGGATTAAACAAGGCATATGTAGGAATAAATATGTCTATACAAATTCATATATACATACAATAACAATTAATGGAAATAGGCCATAAAGTTGAAGGGCAGTTGGGAGGGGCATATGGGAGAGTTTAGAGAGAGGGAAGGGAAGGGAAAAGCATCATAATTAAATTATAATTTCAGAAATATATTTTTAATCACAGGGTGTCATGTGACTGCAGTCCAGTTGGCTCAGGAGTTTGGATCAGGTTTGAGCTGAGTGCCAAAACCCTGTCAAGCAGGAGATGAAGAAGCAGGAGCAGGAACAGGCACAGGAGGAGAAGGAGGAGAAGGGGGAAGCTGGTCTGCTCTCTGGCTTGCAGTATCATCTTGAGAAGTTTCCCTTTTACACACTCCTGCCTTGAGGTGATGTAGCCACTGGCCAGAGGCCACACACATGGGTCCCCCCAGTCCTGGCTTTCAGCCTTCAAAATTATGAGCTAAATAACTGTTTTATGAAGTACTTAGACTCAAATGTTTTATTTTAAGAACACAAGATGAACTAACCCAAAGCACAGACATATTGAAAAAAAGGATAAAAAGAAGTAAAAGAAAGGAGTCTGTGGATTCTGTAGACAAAAGGAGGGGATGAGGGAAGAAGAGGGGCAGAGCATCTCCTTAATCTTCCATTACATTGAGGAAGGCTCTGTTTTGACATCTGAAATGGGATTCGGACAGAAACAGCTTCAGACTGGTGTTTATAGTGTTGTATACTCCCTCTGCTGTCTTTTCCTGAATGCAGCTTCAGTCATAACAACTGCCTGTCCTCTCCACCTGAGCATCCAGAGTCTCACACATGAGGCTAGCCTTGTCTACAGCTGAACTTCTTAATAAGAAAAAAAATAATTTTATAAATTATATACTTATAATTCATACTTATAAATAATTGAATTAATAAGACAAAATTAATAATTTGGGGAAAATCTTTTGAACGAGCATTATTACTGGGAACCACTTAATGATTATTTTAAAGAATATAGAATAAAATCATTTCACAATAACTTATTGTCTCACTTTCTTTTTCCAGAATCTAATATCCTGTACATATTTGCATATCTGAGTGATTCATTAATGCATTTTCTATTTGATCATCTGCTATCTTAGCTCCATTTCTATTGCTGAAAAGAGATACCATGACAAGGCAACTTACAGAAGAAAGAGGTTATTGAGGCTTCCAGCTCTAGAGGGTGAGACTATGACCATCATGATGGAGAATATGGCACAAGGCAGGCAGACATGTCACTGGAGCACAGATGAGAGCTTACTCCTGATCCACAAGCTCAAGGCAGAGAGAGAGCTATATGGGAATGTGCTGCGGGAGCTCCTTCACTCCTTCAGCCAATAGCCGTTAAGATACCAGCCCACCGGGGCGAGGTCTCTTATACTTTAAAAAGCAGCGGGAACGGGGGCATGCTCTCTCTTGCTTCCAGCTCCCGTTCTGGCTGCTTGACTCTCTATTTCCTGTTTGAGACAAGAGAACTGTTGTTTGGGACGGCGATTTGTGAGTTTTCCCCCTCAAATAAATAACCTTTTTTTATTATGCATAATTCTTAACTGGTGTAGGATTGTTTTGTGGCATCAGGAATGGTGTGGACTTTCTAAGCCTCCAAGCCAATCTCAGTCATATGCATCTTTCCGCAAGGCTAATCCTTCCCAAATAGTTCAGTCAACTGGAGACCAAACATTCAAACACATGAACCTATGGGACTATTGTCATTCAAATTACACATCTACTAATTACCTCCCATACCGAGCACCTTCCCTAGTATCACAGAGGCTAAAACATACACAGAAAATTAGATGAGAGTATGTGAAAATATTTTAATCTGTAGGAATATTATTAAAATAAAAGATTTTACTTAAGTAAACTCAGTATCTGTTCTAAGAAGTAAAATTTCTCATGAGTCTTTTCTCATTTATACTAACTGATCTTCTAGGTTGAGTAGTAGGTAAACCTCCAATTAATAATATTAATATGTGATGATTAAGAGATGGCACAATGGTTAAGAAAACACTTTACTCTCCCAAGGGACCTGAGTTCAATTTCCTGTACCCATGTTGAGTAGCCTACAACCACCTGTGACTGACCCAATTACTACGGTCTCTGCAAGCACAATTATATACATACACAAACACACACACACACAAAGTCGCACACACACATCTACACACACACAAATGCGCACACACACAGCATACACTCATACAAACATATACAAATAAACATGATTAAAAGTAAAATAAATCTAAAATACAAGCAAAAACAGTAACAGTTTCAGAGATGTTTCTGTATCCTGGTGGAGAGGGTTTTAGTAGAGCAGTGAACCTCATAGAACAGTCAGGAAGGAGACACTGGTATCAGTCTCTCTCCATTGTCCACCCTTATCCTATCTTACCCTGCCCCCCAACCTAAGGGATGGTGCTACCTACATCTAGGTTGGGTCCTCCCCCCTTAGTTAATTGTCTCTTAACTCCTTCACAGACCTACTCTTTGCTAATGTAGGTATTTTATAGTCTAGTAAAGTTGTCAAGGTTAAACATCACATAAAATATTTGGAAGCAATTGCCTCTCATTACCACTATTTTAGGTGGGCAAAATGAGGCAGGTTTATAAATTGATTTATTTTACACAGACTATTAGTGTCAGAAGCAGGATGCATCCGCCTGATGACTTGACTATTTGCCAACTGCTTTCCCAGAATCCCATGGGACTATGTTTTTGCAATATCTATTTATTACCTTCAACTTAGTTGTATTGAGAAAATATGACAAACTGACCTAATAAATTCTAAACCTTCTCATATGACTTCAGTGCTTAAAAGAAAAGTTTTAGGCATTCCAACACCCAAGTGATAATGAATTAAAGTTTTATTAAATTGAGTTTTCTGTTCCTCAGTGAAATATTAAGCAGTCACACATGTCCAAATAACCAATATGTATAATTAACTACATATACTTTAAAAATACTATTGCTACTGACTATAGAATGATAAACATATTACACAATTATCACGGTGATACGTGATGATAAACTCAAAACACAATAAGAACTGATCATATGTAGGATTATAAGATATCAATTAAAGGTAAGCTAGTAGTCATTAATATATCATTAAATATTGGAAAGTTCATCAGAGTTGAACTAGTAAGAGAAAGATATACATTACTGTTTCTATTTATTTTACTATAATTCATCCACAAAATATAATAGATCATTGATAGACTATAGTGAACAATGAGAAACCTCAGCATTTTCTTCACCTCTGCATTGATACAAGGAAATATATTCCAATTCAAACAGAATATAGGTAGAATTTTAAAATTTTCTATAGAGAAACTCATTTTTTTTGGTAAAAAAAACAGACCCAAATGGAAATTGAATAGAAAGGTGGTCCCTCGGTGAACATAATACACAAGAAAGACAAAGAAAAGAACACAAAAATATCCTCACTTTCTTTGACTTTTAGGTCTAAAGCTCCCTTCTCCCCCACTGTATGGCCTCACCATCAGGATGAATGCAAGATCCCAGGACTGTCTGTCAGCCTTTGACTGATGCTGGTATCAATTGCAGGTTCTTCCCTTGAGCATTAGCACAACAATGGCTTGACTTTCAGATTTTCAATGAAAGCAAATGTCAACCTTATCACTAAGGAGGACATATGGTACCCAGTTTCTGGCAGCAGAATTCTATTTCATAATGAGTTCAAATCTCCCACTGTGATCAGAACTTGGCACTTGGAGAGGCAGAGGTCAGCTCTCAGGTAAGGTTGCCTGAGTGCTCCACACGGTGCCCAGACCTGTTGAAAATGTTAGTTTTCAGAGAGTATTTCGGCAAGTTGCTTTAAAAAAAAATGGAGAGCTAAAATAAAAGTAGCGATGGGAAGAGATTTTGGAAGAAAATCACACTATGCAGGGCCATTCAGTTATTTTGCCTTTTGTGCGCACGCACACACTCACACATACACACACATACAATCTTCTTCAGATGAATGGGGAGAACTACCAGTACAGGAAGCACAGTTAACATAATCCCCACTGGATTTCCACTCCTGTGTGTGGATTGAGCTGAAGCTGTCAGTTCTACAGAGGTAGTAATACAGCCTGAAGCATCCTTCATTCCTAGTTGGCTGATGAACAAATTGTGGAAATTCATCCTTCTGCCCTGAGGTCTATCTAAACGGCTTTGCTCCAAAAGTACAAGCTCTATTGCACTGGTTTGCTTGCACTGCCTTCATAAAATACCACCCACGGCGTGGTTTAAACAGGGGACATTTATTTTCTCACAGTCTGGAGAAGCTAGAAGTAAAATTAAGTTGCCATCAGGTTCGGTTACTCCTGAGCAATTTTAGCCAGGCTTGCAGGTGGCTGTACTCTTACTGTGTCCTCACATGGCCTGTCCTCTGCTGGCCCGCATGTCCAAATTTTCTCTCATAAAAGTCTAGTCCGTTGGGGTTAAGTTAGTTAGAATGTGAGCCCCATTCTAGCAGCCTGCTTGAACTGTAACGTAAGGATGCAAGTGAAGCTAATGAAAGCCAGCGACGGGGGCAAATGCGACACAAAGTTCAACTGTGGTCGGACATGAGCACCTGGAGGCAGAGCTAAGGCAAAGGAAAAAGCAGCAAAGTGTAGCTTGGAGAACACGGTTGGAGGAGAGATGGACAAGGAAAGGTAGGATGTGTCTTGAATTGGGTATGCCACTATAACTGAGGAGAGAGAGAGAGATGGAAGGCAGAAGTTGGTCCCTGGCAAGAGATATCACATCCTCTTAAGCCAGGTCAGGTCAGTTTGTCCCCTGGATCACAGAACTAGAGACCTTCCAAGAATGTTGAATCTCCAGCGGTATTTAACCGACTGCTGTTCGTTTTGGAAACGAGTTTCATAACAAACTCCAGGTGGCTTAGTGCTGAGCATGGAGCTCACTGGGAGAGCACCTGTGTAGCATGAGCAATGGCCTGGGTTTCCTCCTAATATCTGCACACAAACAAAGAGAAACGCCTTTCAGGTCCCAGTCCTTGTATGAAAGGAAATGTTCTCCTTGAATATTACAATGTATGATAATAGCTGCTTACCTTTGGTTACTTTATCAACCCTGTAATATAGATATCTCCCTTTACAGTTGAGGAAGCTGAAGGAAATTACTTGTCCAAGATTTAAACATAGAGCTAGAAGTTGCAATACATAGACTCGCCCTACAAGGACTCCACTCCTGTTACTAAGAAACAGGGTTGCTCAAGAAAACTGATCTGTAAGGAATTGGAGCCTGAAGCCTTTAAGATGGAGGACTGTTGCTGACAGTTCATTATCACTTGGGTAAGGAATGACACCTCTGTCAATAATGACATATGTGCTCCAAAAATGCCTGAAAGACATCGAGACAAAATGATAGAACCTAAATGTTCAGCAAACACACTGTGGCCTCACAAAATACTGCCATTAGAAGAAAGCTGGCTGTTGAGACGTATGTACGTTATAGCCACAGCCTAGCAACAGGCATCCAATTTACTCTGCTTCTCGGATATGAATGGTGGTAATTCTCTCGTCCAAGAGAAAACTAGAGATTGCTCAATTAGAACAAAAGTTGATAAAGTTCATCACGCCATCAACTACAAATTCCTACCTTTGATGTGCTTTGCAGTAATGTGGATGAATTTCTTTACAATGAGTTCTTGCTGCTGGGTTCACTTGGTATGCACTTGTATAAACTAAGGGCATCAGTTCAATCCCATTATCCAGATAAAATAGGGAGGAACTGAGGGCGTAGCTCTGTTGTAGAGCATTCGCCTAGCATCCACAATGTTATGAGTTCCATTCTCAGTAACACAAATAAACAAATAAATATTCAAATGGTTTGGGGATATCAAAAGAATTGTTAATTTTTTTAAAAAAAAAAAGAGTATGAGTTGTGCCACCTCTGGGGCTATATGAATGTGAATGGCCTGGACTGCCACTTGAGGTCATCATGATGTCCAGGTCTGTGGTCCTACAGCAGCCTGGGTCTATGTTCATGTCTGTGGCCTGTGTTGCCACCAAAGGACATGTGGATGCCACTGGTCTATGCTGCATCCTGAAGCCATGTTGATGTCCGTGGTCCATGCTACCTCCAAGGGCCATGTTGAAGTGAGCCACCTCTGCTGCCACCTGAGGCCATCATGATGTCTGGGTCTCTGCTGCCACTGAGAGCCATGTCTGGGTCTGAGGTCCCACTGCAGCAGGAGTCTGTGTTGATGTCTGTGGCCTGTGTTGCCTCTGAAGGCCGTGTAGATGTCTGTAGTCTGTACTGCAGCCTAAAGCCATGCTGTCCTCAGGCCATGAGGCTGCTGGAGGCCATTCCAATCTGAGTGGTTTGAGCTGCCATCTGAGGCCATATTGATGTCGTGGTTCAATCTCTGAGTGCCTTGTCTGGGTCCACGGTTATATCACAGCTGGGGTCCTTGTTCATGATCTGTGCCAGAAACTATAAAGAGGTCCATGATCCCGGCTCCAGCTGACTGTAGAGAGCAAGGAAACTACTTTGGCAGTGATACGGATGACTGCAGATGCACAGTTGAGAAAGAGTGACAGGGAAGGCTTCTGTTAAAATCCCTACCCCTACCTTAACCCCCACCTCCCCAGACACAAAAGTAACAACCTCAAAAGGAAGCCATCGCAAAGAACTGATAAAACTGTGATAAGGATGCTGAAGTGTAGCTCTCCAAGGTTGATGGCTTCAGGTATCAGTGCAGGTGGGGAAGGATCAGCTTTCTTTAGGGGGCAAGCCTCTTGGCCTCTGGAAGCTCAGCCATGCTCCAGTGAATATAATGACAACACAGACTGGACTTGGTCTTTTTTCCCTTCAGTTTTTGTTGTTGTTGTTGTTGGTGGTGGTTTCTGGCACAGATCATGTAAAATTGTAATTGGACTTTCTTTTAGGCCGCCAGCTCACAATAACACAGAGACTTATTATTAATTATGAAAGTTTAGCCTTAGATTAGGCTTGTCCTACTAGCTCTTATAACTTAAAAATTAATCCATATTTTTATTAATCTATGCTCTACCACATGGCTTTTACCTCTCTCCCACTTTGTGTGTCTGATTTGTTCCATGTCTGGATGGGTCAAACACACCTTGATTCCTCTTCTACTTTCTCTCTCAGCCCGGAAGTACTGCCTGTCTCTCCTGCCTACCCATTGTCTGTTCAGCTTTTTATTACACTAATCATAGCAATATACCTTCACAAAGTGTGCAAATATCTTACAATGGGGGAAAGGGGGGGACACAAGGTCAGGGGCAGACATGGAAGGATTGGGAAGTGAGTATGTTAAGGGTGTATAAAGTGAAATTCACAGAGAATCAGTAAAAATTAATTTGAAAAAGTAACTAACATAAAATTACCTTATTATAAACAATTAACAATTGCTTGGAAATATTCAACACTTGAATAAAGACTTATTTATTTATTTATTTATTTATTGGCAAAGTGTATGAATATGAAACCCTGACTAGTTTGGAGCTTGCTACATAGATCAAATTGGCCTTGAACTCACAGATATCTGTCTGATTCTGTCTCTAGGGTGCTGAGATTAAAGGTGTATGCCACCACACCCTACCTTGATGAATATATAGTTGTTAGATATTGTATTCTAAATTAAATGTATACAAAATAAAAACCATACATTGCAAAAATCAAGTATGGCATTGTAGTAAGGAGGAGCAGGCCTGCTTTTGGTCCTGGCCGCCTGGCTCCTGGCCCCACAGCTCCCAGACGCTCGGCTAGCTTAAGCCCTGAGATAACCACAAGGAAATTGTATTAATTAAATTACTGCCTGGCCCATTATATCTAGCCTCTTCTTGGCCAACTCTCACATCTTGATCTAACACATTTCTATTAATCTGTGTTCACCATGAGGTCATGGTTTACCGCAAAAGCTTCTAACCAGCGTCAGTCTCAGGCAGGAGAACCATGGCGTCTTCCACACTGCCCTTCTTCCTCCCAGCGTTCTGTTCTGTCTACTCCGCCTACCTGCTTTCTGCCCTATCAAAAGGTCAAGGTAGTTTTCTTTATTCACCAATGAAAGCAACACAAATACAGAAAGACCGCCTACACCATGACATTCTTTTAATAATCCTAGAACAGGGGAAGCAGAGAAAGGAGGATTCTTGGAACTCTCTGGTCAACAAGTCTAGCCAGGTTCAGTGAGAGACTGTCTCAAAAGTCAGGTAGAGAGCAACTGAGAACACCCCAGGTCAATCCGACCTTCATACTTGCACACAGGGATAAGCAAAGGCACACACAGAGAGAGAGAGAGAGAGAGAGAGAGAGAGAGAGAGAGAGAGAGAGAGAGAGAGAGAGAGGAGAGAGAGAGAGAGAGAGAGAGAGAGTTCTTTCTCCAATTAACACAGCATAGCATTTGGCAGACTTTCTAAGATGCAACAGGGTTTGGAGAGAGATAGGGTAGGGGGGTTTAAGGTGAACCTTCCATCAGAACATTCCAGACTCTTTGTGTATATGGATGCCAGTGGTTTGGGGTGGAGCTTCCAGCAGAACAGATTCTAATCCTCGTTCTCCCACCACTGGCATTAGAAAGGCTCCTTATTGAGCTGGATGGCATTTGATACTGATGATACAGCCTCACAACCTAACAGCAAGAACAAGCAGAGTGCCTACTGAGCCCTCATTATGTCCTGGACACACTTGATGGCATTAGACACTCTCTAGAAAACCCAGGCTGACTTCTCTAAGTAGCTTGTTTATCTCTCCTATGTAGTCAGAAAGGCTTAGAGATTAGTGTCATATAACACAACTAGCAAAGTCTAACAAATTACTTAAAATATAGGTTTGCAAGATTTTCAAAACTGTATATATTGAGCCAATAGGCAACACCCCTTCTGGTAATAGAATCAGCTTGTTGTATATGAAAGGCATTCAGCACAAGCCAGAGAGAAAGTGTGGGATGTCCATTGGAATTTTTTGCCCCCAGTGAACCTTTCAACTGTCTCCAGGTAGCCACTCACTGTTCTATGTTTTCAAAAGCCAGGATTATATATGCGGGTGCTAGGAAATGAGATCCTTTAGGCAAGTTTATTCATTAGCCTGATTTTGTCTGCCCCTCCCCCATGCCTACACTGTGTTATCATTCTTCTGTTTAAAGAAATTTCTCTGCCCAAATCATGTTATAAAACCTATCATACAGAAATTTTTCACTTTGACATGGCCTTTACTCAAAGGCAAGAATTTTATTAGATTCATGTATTTATAGATATTCATCCTGATACTTTAAGTACTCTCCATACACTGTAGGAATACAATAAGACTCAATGAATGAACTGATGAGCAAAAATTCCCTTACTACATTCCTTTCACGCGTTCATTTAATAACAACATGTTTTGAATACCCTAATTCAAGATTTATACCCTGTGGATTAAATCTTAAAGTGTGACATAGTCAATCAGTATAAAACATTTTTATAACTGGAGCAACTTCTATTTTAGATTATATGAACCAGCAAATCCCTGAGGACACAACCAAAATGTCTTTCATTTAGCTCGGGCTTTTAACCTTTAATTTTCAGAATGATGCTGTGGGAACAAAGCTCTAAATTCCCTTTGGTTCATGAGGAAAGTAAGGCTTAGAGGCAAGGAATGGCTTGCCAGAGCAGCTCACCAGTGCAGAACTCTGACCCGAATGCAGGGTTTCTCTGTCACTAGTGATAGCCTTCTTGGTATATAATGCCTATGAAAAATGCTAAAAATCATCATACAAATGAGTCTAATTTAAGCCGGAAACCTAGCTAGATTACGAGAACAAGGAAATAAAACAATTCCTTAATCACATGAACGCTGGGTAATCAGAGAATCCAGGGTTCCCTTTAATAAATTCTTAATCTTGTTAATGAAAGAATTTCAAAACATGCTCAGAAGGAAGCTTCAGGACCATTTTCTCAGAGTTTGAGGAAAGAAGCAAAAGACAAGCAAGCTGTAAATCCAGGCAGCTGTCAGGAGGAGGAAGACGGAGAAGAGAAAAGTCCTGTCCTTTAAGTTGGTCATGTATATTGTTCAACATCTATGTAAAGCAGGGAAGGAGTCATCAGAGAAACACCTAGAAGCCCAAGTTTCAGAGGAAGTATACTTAAACTTTGGCCAACATCTGAAAAAGAAATAGGAAGAAAAAACATGCTTATTACTAGGCTTCTATTCTGAGTTCAGAGGTCACCCCAAGCTCTGCTTCTCCAGACAACAAATCACACTGGGGGGAACCCATGATTAGAAATAGAGATTATCTATTGAGAAAGGAAAAGTACTTCTAGTAACAGAAAGCTAGTGAGCGCAGGGATAAGTCATTACCACGGGGCTGGGTAGGCAAGGAAGGTGGGTGTCTATGCCCTGCTCTTGGCCTGAAGGTTTCTGGTTTTTTTCTGTTCTTGTGCTAAGTACATCTGGTTTCTTGTGTGAAGGCAGGGTGGGGAAGGGTTTGGCCCTTTTCCTGAATACTGGCATCTTACAAATGTTAATCTCAATGCTATTGTCTCCCATCTCCTTTCATTCATGAGTTTAAGGAACTGACCCTCCTACTTTTTGCAGCTAAATCTAGAGGAGAGATCCTCAGACACAAGGAATGAGACTGCCTAGAACTTGGGACAAAGTCAGCAGCCACACACAACTACTTTTCTTATATGGTAGTAATTTAATAACAGATAAAGACAATAAATCCAGCCTTAATTTGTTTAAAAACAAACTCATTCTAAATCTACACAAAATATTGACCTAACTGTGCATGTTTTTATTTAGTTAAACGTATACTATAGTAGAATAAACAATTCCCCCAAAGGAATTAATTTCCATTGAGTTGTTATACCACCAAAATTAATTTAGAGAGAAACATTTCTGGAATAAGGTGCTTGAGGGCAAATTATTTCTTAATTTCTAAAGAATAGCTAATGCTGCTGCTCTGACAATGTCATCTGAGTATTTGAAATTTTATTATGGAAAGCAATAACTCAAACCTCTGTAAACTGTTTCTGAACAAATTAACCCCAAAGCCATTAATGCAACAGCTGCTGCACTTAACAATTCTAAGTGAATGAGGGAGTGACAGGAGGAAGCCAAGGCCACTGATTTTAATGTGAAGTTATAAGTTTAACATCAAGATCCCAGGTAGTGATGAGAAAACAAAACAAACAAACAAACAGCCAGACATCTTATACCAGTGGAAACAAACCCGGGGCCTCCAGAGCACCAAGCGTACGCCTGGAGTTGAGAACTACTGAGAACCGAGGGTGCTTGTGTGATCTGTACTACTCATACCAAACATTACCATGGTAATTTCCTAAAAATGACGACAGTGCTACATGCTGTCATAATTCTAATCGTAGATGTGCAGTACCATACCAGCATTTCATCTTTCTTTAGAGCTAAATAGTATTTCATTGTGTAAATGTATCAAATTTCCCACTCTCCATGCATCATTTGCAGGGCGTTTAGGTTGATCCCATTTCTTGGCTATTGTGAGTAACTCATGGAGCACTGGGCACCGATAACTAATACATCTGCAGCCCAAGTCCTTTATCCAGGGCTTCAGGGAAGTAGGGGAGTTATCAAAGAACAAGTGGTCAGCCCTAAAACACGTACTGTAATGGCTTAGATAAAATGGCGTAGTTTTCCGAGGGGTGGCAGCGGGTCACAAGGGGCAGCTAAGTCCCAGGCAGGTGAGAGACAGAGGCAGATAGGTACGCCATGCAGAGAGAGGGTTTGGATATAGTTTATGCAGTGGCTTATGGAAGGAAAAGAAGAGAGAGAGAGGGAGAGAGAGAGAGAGAGAGAAGGGGGAGAGGAGAGGAGCAGCAGCCACCTCTCCCAAAGAATAGGGGCAGAGAGAGAGAGCACATGTTTAAAATGCTACTGTTTAATACTTATGTTTTCATAAACCCAAAAAATTCTTGTGAGTTCCAGGGAGCAGAATTAAAGGATCCACCTTAAACAGGTCAGATACACCCCTCTCAATTCCCTGGTCCTATTTTTTTTTTCTAAACTTAACTTTGTCCTCTGCTCTGCCAATACCTTAAACAGGTCTAAGAGACACCGGACATGTCCATACCACAAACGCCAGACAGGAGCAAAGAGACCAACTATGCCAGGATGTGACCAGCACCCAGCTTCCTCAGGTTCCCCCCACCACACAAGATGACATCCACAAATAAGCAGGAAGCAGTCTTGAGAATCTGCCGTCCCAATTCCTTCAACCTGTTGTGCCTAACTTCCCGCCTTTTTACTATAAGAAAGATGAGAATGTTATTACCTGCTACTGACTTGTCCTGTCCCTCTAAGAGACAAGTCCCGCCCATTCCCCTCTTCGACTGAGGCAAGTGGATCTTCCTTCTGCTTCCAGCCTGTGCTTTCTGCCCCAACTCTTCTTCCAGAGAGGTGGCTGCTGCCTCCTAGCCTCTCCCCCTCCTCTCTCTCTCTTCCACCCTCTCTCTTTCTCTTTCTCTCTCCCTCTCTCTCTCTCCCCCTTCCCTTTCCTTCCATACCCACTGAATAAACTATATCCAAACCCTCTCTCTGCATGGCGTGCCTGTCTGCCTCTGTTTCTTACCCTCTGCAGCTCCTTGTGGGACCGGCTGTGCCACCTCTCTCACCTGCCACCTCCCACATTCCTGGGACCCACAGAGGCTTTCCATGGCTCCCTTCCTGGGACCCAGCTGCCCCTAGTGGCCCTCTGCCGCCCCTCAGGGAACGGCACCTTTTTATCTAAACCATTATCCATACTAAATGGATTCAACAGGTTGTTTTTGTGCATTTGTTCCATTATATGTGTGTAGGGAGGGTATAAAAATAATAATTAAAGGCAAAAGAAGCCATTCATTAGAGAGAGAGAGAGAAGGGGTCATGGGAGGAGTAGGAGCAAGGAAGGAAATGATGTTAATACAGTTCAGATAAATGGAATTTTAAAAAGAAAAAGTAAATTCTGCTTAGCACTCTTGGCCTGCTAAGACCTTCTACTCCTGTTTTAGATTTTGTTGTTGTTGCTGTTGCTACATTTCTCTCCTTCGAACTTCTGCTCTGCTAACAACTGCAGCTAAACCTACATGTGCAAAGATTAAAGGCAGGTCTACTGTGATTTGGGACATCAAAAGGCCAGAGTTGTAAATGACTCACATAAATTGTATGGTACGGGCTCTTCTTCTCTCTTCATGCTTGAAAGCTATTCATTACCATTCCGTTGTGACTGTTCTTCTCCACTCTCCCGCTGATGCTAGACACCCATCAAAGGGATAAGCATCCTATCCTGAGAGAGGATATGTTATGTTCTAATCTACAGCACAAGATTAGGTAGGAGGCAAAGATGCTAGGGGAGAGTTAGAAGGAAGAGTGATGAAAGCAGGAAAGGGGAAATTTACATTGACTCACCAAAGCTTTTTAAAACAACAACAGCGTGCATCTCCTGACAACAGCAGCGCGCCCTGTGCAGAAAGAATCTGCTTCTGAGTTCCAGCGTGTGATTATAAGCATGATCTGAATTTGACAGAATGTCTCCATATTAAAGAAAACCCCCTACAGAGCTGGAGGCTTTGTTGGAGAGAGGAAGCCAGTGCTAAAATGAGACTGCTGCAGTCAGATGCAATTTATCACTTCCTCTAAGAAAAGAAATCCAAGTAGAAAAAAAAATGTAAAGAAGCTGACACCACCCAGGGAACCTCAAAGCTTAACCACAGAATCAGTGAGCTTGCTTCCTAATGAGGTCCCGGGTGCTACCGACCTTGAACTTGTGTCTCTTCTTAGAAAGAAACATTAGAAACACTCAGTTTTCCCAGACAAAATGTAATGAGGGGTTATATTGTTCTCTGGACAACAAATCCAACATACTGTTCACTTTTTGGTTGAATAAAAAGTTATTGCTTGTGGATCCAACAGAGAGACTAAAGATCTAAAGGTAAAATATACTTTTCTATTGGGCAATATGGACTTCTGAGCTTATTACAATTAGCACTTAGCTGATAGGACACCAATCTGAAGTCATTGAATTAAGCTGTATATAGAAGTCAATTGGTAAACCAGGCGGTGGTAGTGCACGCCTTCATGCCTTTAATCTAAGCACTTGGGAGGCAGAGGCAGATAGATCTCAGTGAGTTCTAGGCCAGCCTGATCTACAAAGTGAGTTCCAGGATAGCCAGGACTGTTACACAGATAAACCCTGTCTTGCAAAACCAAAAAAAAAGAGTCACTTGGCTAAATATTTCAAAGATCTGTTCCATTTGCTCTAATCTAATTCTGGTGTCATCTTTAGCTTCCATCATTTGAGAGTTCAGAAAAGTCTTAGTTCATCTGCATCCATGGCTCTTCTTACCTCCTCTGTATCCATTTCCACACCCTGCAGGGGATGAGTCACCATTCATTGACTTTGTCAACAGCTTCTGCTTTTGCTTGGCATACTTCAGAATGCATAGAAGCCTCAAAACTCAATTATTCCTTTATCTAAACATACAGGTCCCACAGGCTTTAAGCAAAGTTTCATCATCCTGTTTAGAATCTTAAGGCTGCAACATGGCACCAGTGTTGTTTAAGAATACAGCCGCTGCCTCCATTTCCCTTGGAAACAGCTGTAAGAGCTAGACAAAGATCAGGGTACACATAAGATTTTGGGCCTTTTCCTTCCCTCCTTCTTTCCTTTCTTCCTTCCTTCCTTCCTTTCTTCCTTCCTTCCTTCTTTTCTTCCTTCCTTCCTTATTTCCTTCCTTCCTTCCTTCCTTAATTTAGCATCTTCCATACACATGTACCTAACCAAAGCTAATTTTTAAAGAAAAATAGCCAATTATTCAGGTGTACACTACTATGCTTTCGTCTATTCTTCATGGCTTTGTCTCAAGCGTCCCCATAAGGAAATTAAGGTCACAGTATTAGGCAGATTCCTAGTCAGTCGTCTCTCCTGGAATCTTTGCCCTGTACTCCTTTGCCAACCATAGCAAGACCTCAGATCAGGGTCTGTCTTTTAAGCGGTCAGTAGCTACAGCCATATTCAGCATACTGCTGATATTCAGAACTGTATCTCATCTAGAAATGCTACAGAAATATTTTTCTTACCGGAATTCCATTATTTTTACGTTGATTAGACATAAATTCTAATTACTGAAGCCTGGAGATCAGAATACTACCACTGCAGAGACCCTTAAGTGGGTCTGCTGGCATGTCACAAATTGGAGCTATTATGGGGAAAGTACTCTATTAAAGTCAGCCTACTTTCTCCATTCATCTTTTTAAAAAATTGTTCAGGGTATTAGTCCCTACAAGGGTTCATTTTTAAGCCTAACAGAAGTTGTTAAGATATCACTTACAGTACCATTTAAGCACTTGCTGCCGTATCTGTAGCCTTTGAACATGCCCTGAATTATGACTGTGTCAAGAGCTGCACATCGCAGCCAAAGGGCAGCTGGGGGAGGGGCGCGGTGCACAGCAGCCAGCAGCACAGCAGCCCATCTGTATTCATTTGTTTGTTTCTACTTAAGTTGATTTTAATGTCTAAGTTTGCTTACATTTTTGAAACCATGCAACATATTTCAAAGAGACAGGTTCAATTTTCAAGTCAAACAGCAGATAATGGCATCAGGGATGTCTGCAGCCACAAAGGAAATTGCATAAGAGAACAGAATTTGAGTTAAACGTTTACACTGGCAGCCAGACAGAAATGAGATTTCTAATGGCTGCTGCTCCCTGTAACGCCAAGCACTATATGCTTCCAGGATAGTGTCTGGTCATTAAAATCACAGTGTTCTTAGGGTCTCTGTTATATATGCTTTGAATTAACAGAATACCAAAATATTAAAGAATCTAGAAGCTACTTAGTAAGAAGTGAACAAAGATCCTTTCAGCAGAATTGGAGTCTTTATGCTTTCAGAACAGATAAGTTATTTGTTAAAAACCCAAATTAAGACTGTGTTCAGAGAAAGTAAAGGAAGTGGCTTTGAATTAAGGAGGCATGAAGCAAAAAGTATGTCTGCCTAATTTACTGCTATGTCCTTAACACCTGGTGGGGTGTCAGGACAGTGAATGAAACAAAGGAAGAATAAATGGATGAGTTAGGGACTTAAAGAGCAGATTCGATTAGAACGTTCAGAAGAAACTACAAGATGGTGCTTTCTCTTGTTTGGGTATTCCCTACTCAATACACTTTTGAGTTTGTGTCTGTCTGGAAGGAGAAGAGAAGGAGACCATCCCCTAAGGCAGTGGAAACCAGAGAAATAGTGAGTTGCTACAGATTGAAAGCCAGACTCAGCCATTGCTACATAGTATATCCAACCCGGGCTGGTGCTTCCCTGAGCGGGACACAGGGCAGCACAGCTCTCATGCACTGAGCAGACTTGGCAGCGTGAAGTGAACGGCTTCAGAAAAGGGACGTGACAACAGCAGAGTACCGTTAATCCATCTTGTGGCTCAAGTGTAGGCCCTTCTGTAATCTGAGAAAATGGTAAATTCATCTCATAGATGGCTGAATTTGCAGTTACTATCAGCTTTCTTGATTGGCCAATGAGGAGCCTGCTTCTACATGGTGCTGGGGTTGGAAGAAGAAGTTGGGAAGGAAGGAAAAAGATGAAAGTGGACATATTTAAGGAGATTGGGACCAGGAAGATGAAAGACAAGACGCATTAGCTAAACACAGGTTGAATTCTGTGAAGGAATTCTTTAGAAATAGGAAGATGGAGATAATTTACCTGCAAACATATTTTTCAGGAATGAGGGATACACAATAGATGAAGCAAAGACACCCCATCTCTAACCGCTAGGATCTGGTTATTATATAATATCTGATATTTTTTAACCTCATGACCTTTCTGAGGTATACTGAAGTCACACACAGTACCAGGTGTTACTTGATTTAAATGTCAGTCCCAGATGGTTTTTCTGACTTCAGAATGTTTGTCAGAACAAAGTCTGAAAACTTCCTGAATATACCTAGGGCATGTTTTATAAATATAGTTAGGTAATAGGGATCAAATAAGTCAGAAAATCATCATGAGATGGCAATTTAACAGAAAGACTGCATGATTCTGAATCTCGGTGTTCCTGGTATATACCTTCAACTAACTTACTACTCTGTCTCACATCCCTGTACTGTAAAATTGAAAACAGCCAAACTGCTTGCAATACCGGAGTTATGATCACTTAGTATATTCACACACCTAAATTATCTAGACATATCTTTAATTCTCAGTCCACGGCAGGCTGTGAAGCATTGTCACTAGCTCTTGGGAATCTGCCCTGTGCCGATAACTGCCCAATCCCATTCAGGGGAAGATGCCGATTGAATAGTCCTGGTTACTTCTCAGCCATCATCTTCTGATGATTCATTTGCCGTGGTGACAGCCAGCATGTTATTCCAAGTGCTCAAGTTTGAATTCTGACTATAGAGCCCTACAAGCCCTGTCCAAAGATGAGAATCTGAGAGGCATACCCACCAGGCCATCATTACAGGAAGCACATCCTTGCCTATGCTTCAGCAATGAGTTGAATTAGTTCAGTTTAGCTACCCTATGTATCACTTTAAAAACACTGAGTAAATGAGCTTGGAACATTTTTAAGTGCACGCAGTAATTACTGCTCTGCTTCCTACTTTACATTAGAGCAGTTTTAGTTACTTACTGGGATTTGAGGACAGCCCAGAATTCATTTCACAGTTGGAAGGATAACATTATGTCGAACACTCAAAAGGTGTAAGACACTGTGAATATTGTCTCCACTCTAATAACCCCAAGCCCTGGAACCGAAGCACACGACCAAAGCATTAAGTCATTTTCTGAAATCCTGCCGCTACTAGCTGACTCGACAAACATGCACTCAGCCATATTCCCCTGCACTTGCCACTCTGGGGTTGTAAATAGACACCGATCGAAGCTACATTAACTCTTTCAACTGCTCTCCCACTTCTGCCATTGAAAGCATGAAAGCCATGATTTACTGAGTGATTTTATCAACACTCTTCTTGGGAAATGATGGTAAGCCTTAAAGGGTTTCAAAGGTTGTAGAATCAGAGAGGTAGTAAGAAAAATTAGAGCATTTAGGATTTCTGTTAACTGTAAGAAAAAGACACTGATTCTATGAAAATTACATAGCAAGACATGCATGGTTAGTATTTTAAAAATAAACAAAGGTCATAGTAGAATTAGATGGCTTAGTTAGATAATTACTTTTCCCAATGATGTTTTCTTCAAAACCCAAACTGCAAAGTCCTTTAAAAACTTTTAAAATATGAATGAATTATTAGCCGTGATAGTACTGTTCTTGGTGTTTGAGTTTAGTATAATCTAAACTCAAACCATTAAGCAAAGCATTCTGGGAGATCAGTCATCTGGCCTCATACTGACTACTTCCCCTGTACTCAACCCAGGGCCATGTATGAGAAGACTTTGTGGACTTACATCCCTCTGTGAGTTTTTAATCTCTAGTAACCTTTGAACACAATGAAACCTAGAAAAGTTTCATGCACAGAATTAATTTATCTCCATTTAAAAGACATTCTTTCAAATTTCCAAATTCCATGGTTTAATTGATCTTTTCTATCTTTTCTCAAACCCTGTTTTAAAAAATGGATATTCCATTACAATCAAGCAAAAAAGCATCTCAGGACTCCAGGCTACAGAGAGCCTAACTGGTGTCCCAAGGTCAAAATATTCAAACTGCTCACAAATATGGTGTTTTATTTTTAGACTTTATCCATCCTGATATATTATCATATTCTAACTATCTCTATAGTAAGCATAAATTACCATGATGAGCTAATATGATTTCAAAGTCAATATTTCTTACAGAAAGGATTGCTAAAAGACTTCCTTTTCCCAATATTTGACAAATATTAGTTTTAAGATAATAGTCACAAGTTTAAGAAACTACAAAGTCACCCTTACTTCCGATCATCTGTCTATAAATTTTGGAGCTCTTATGACCATGCTCAGATTTGATACTCAGAGCATAAGGAGGTACTGTGCTTGGTGTTTGAGTTTAGTATAACGAAAGGACACAGACTAGACCCTGCTAAGGAGAGATGCACGGAGCAGATCTGGAGGGCCAAAAGGTGGCATCTCTGGCACAGCTTCATAGTGTTACCTTCTCAGGGACGCAGTATTCTATGTGACAACACCAAGCATTGCCAGTCAAGACAGTTAACATAAATCTGAAGTCTAGGGCTTCTCACTGGGGTTAACCTCACATTGAAGACAAGACTGACTTTTAGTCACCTCAAAGTATCCTACTAAAAGGGTATGTTTTTGAGCAATATCAAACTAGAAATCATCTCAGGAGAAAATTTTTGGTTACAAGACAGTCTGAACAAGTGTGAAACTTCACTAGTTCCTCAAGGTGGAGCTATTCTAATTTTGCTCACACATATCAGCCTTTCTAGGGGTGTTCAGCCTTTTGACATTGCAATACAGTATTGCCGTCTCCAAAGTTCATACCTGAGACAACACAATCTAGATTAAACAGACAAACACCCACATACACACACAACAACAACATCTTTCCTTGACGTTTTCAATAGTTAATGATTTGGTGTTAGCCTGCGTTCTTAGCTATTATTGGTCACATACAAACTGCAGGTTGTGTGTTGGTCAGGCCTACAAGGAAGGTACATTGGGAGCTGAAAACTGGCGTTGCTTGTTGGCTTGTTCCAGGAACTCTACCTGAAATCACACTGTTAGATTGTCCAATGGCAAGATCTCCATAGTTAACAAAGAAACTGCTCAAGCAAAGCATTCCATGTGAGCTAGTAATCATCCTCCAGCATTTTGTAGAGACATCTTTATATGGTGATGGGTTGGTGAATGGAGTAGGGAACGGATACTCAAAAAAAAAAGGCTTATAAACAAACCTTTACCTTTATTCAAGAATGAACTGCTTGCTACTTGTCCAATAGCAGTAAAAACCGTTTTCTATAATGGGTCTTACATTCAAGTAAGTGGAAGGTATGCAGAACAAGTACTAGGGTTCAGGATAAGCATCAGCTTAGTGGTCTGAGTAGTAAGCTTTATTTGAAAAGTTAAAATAATGAGAAATTGCTATGATTAAGATTAAAAATAAGAGGCAGCACCTGCATATACACACACATATCCTGAGTCTCCTGGATCTAGGTTTTCCTTCAACGGTGTTTGGATTAAAAAAAAAAAATAGACTCCCTCTTTTAAGAAAAGATTCATATTTATTTTACGTGTCTGAGTGTTATTGTCTGCAATTATGTTTGTGTACCACCTGTGTGCTTAATGCCCATAAAGGTCAAAAATAGCATCAGATCCTTTGGAGTTATAATCACATGTGTTTGTAAGAGCTAGGAACTGAACTTGGATCCCCTGCAAGAACAGCAAGTGTTCTTTTTATTATTATTATTATTGATTTTTATTGAGCTCTACATTTTTCTCTGTTGCCCTCCCCTTCAATCCTCCCCCAAGGTCCCCATGCTCCCAGTTTACTCAGGAGATCTTGTCTTTATCTACTTTCCATGTAGATTAGCTCTATGTAAGTCTCTGTTAGTGTCCTCATTGTTGTCTAAGTTCTCTGGGATTGTGGTTTGTAGGATGGTTTTCTTTGCTTTATGTTTAAAAACCACTTATGAGTGAGTACATATGATAATTGCCTTTCTGTGTCTGGGTTACCTCACTCAAAATAATGTTTTCTAGCTCCATCCATTTTCCTGAAAAATCCCACAGAATCAACTAAGCTGGGCTCATAGGGCCTCAAAGAGACTGAACAGAAAATCTGGGATTAAGATTTTGTTATTTTTTTCATTGTTTTCTTAGCCAGAACCTGGAAACAACCTAAATGTCCCTTGACCGAAGAATGAATAAGGAAAATGTGGTACATTTACACAATGGAGTACTACACAGCAGAAAAAAAATAGCAGCAAGTGTTCTTAACAGTTCAGCAATATCTACAGTCTGGGTTCCCTCTTTTTTTTCCCTGTACATCATCTACTTATTTACTTATTTGTTTGTTTATTTGTTTAGTTTTGCTTTCATATTCCAACTGCAGTTTTCCCTACCTTCTCTCCTCCCAGTTCCTCCCCCACATATTCCCTTTCCCCCATCTACTTCTACTCCTCTGTTTCTCTTCAGAAAAAGACAGGGCTCCCATGGATATCAGCCAACCATGACATATCAAGTTGCAGTGAGATTAGGCACCTCTTAAGGCTGGACCAGGCAATCCCGTAGGAGGAAAGGGTCCCAAAAGCATGCATCAGAGTCAGAGACAGCCCCCGCTCCTACTGTTAGGAGACCCACAAGAAGACCAAACAATACAACTGTAACATGCATGCAGAGGGTCTAGGTCAGTCTCATGCAGGCTCCCAGGTTTTCTATTCAGTCTCTTTGAGGCCCTATGAACACAGCTTAGTTGATTCTGTGGATTTTCTTTGTCCTTAAACTCTCTGAATTCTACAATCCTTCCTCCCTGCCCTTCAGAAGGATTCTCCAAGCTCTGCCTAATGTTTAACTATGGCTTTAGATCTGTTTCCATCAGTTGCTGGATGAAGCCTCTTTGATGATAATTGAGCCAGGCACCAATGTAGGAGTATAGGCAGAATATCATTAGGAATCATTTCATTGACTTTTTATTTTCTAGTCGTGTTTGGTTGTATTATAGGTTTCTGGGCTATGCTGCCCCTGAGTTCTGGCCCTCCAGACAGTGTCAGGGGTGAGCTCGCTCTCAGGGTATGGGTCTCAAGGTGGATCAGTCATTGGCTGGCCACTCACCTTTATCCCAGCACATCATGTAGGCATGACAAACTGTAGGTCAAAGTTTTTGTGGCTGGATTGGTGTCCCAATCCCTCCACTAAAAGTCTTGCCTGGTTACAGGAGATGGCCAGTTCAGGCTCCGTATCCCCCATTAGGGTCACCCTCATAGATTCCTGGGATTTTCCATTGCACTAGGTTTCTAACTCTTCCCAGAGATGTCCCCTAATTCCAGTTATTGCCCTCAGTATTCTCTCACTCTATCCTCTCCCCACTTGATTCCTCCTGTCAGACTCCTCATTCCCCTCCACTGTTGATGTCTCTTCTATTTACTCTTCACAGTGACCCTTGAGCCCTCCTTGTTATTTAGCGTCTATGGGTCTGTAGATTGTAGCATGGTTATCCTTTACTTTACAGCTAATATCTACCGATAAATGAGTACATGCCATGTTTGTCTTTCTGGGTCTGGGTTACCTCCCTCAGGATGATCTTTTCTAGTTCCATCCATTTGCCCACAAATTTCATGATGTCATTGTTTTTAATAAAATATATAAATAAGCTAGGAAACAAGACATCAACTAACTAAATAATCCAATTAGAAATGGGGTACAGATCTACGCAGAGAATTCTCAACAGAGGAATCTCAAATGGCTGAGAATCACTTAAAGAAATGTTCAACATCCTTAGCCATCAGGGAAATGCAAATGAAAATGACTTTGAGATTTTCATTTAACACCTGTCAGAATGGCTAAGACTAAACACAAGTGACTATTCATGCTGGAGAGGATATGGAGCAACAGAACACTCCATCACTGGTGGGAGTAAAAACTTGTACAGCCACTTTGAAAATCAATATGGTGATTTCTTAGGAAACTGGGGAAATCAATCTACCTCAAGACCCAGTTATACCAGTCCTGGATGTATACCCAAAGGACACCCCAACCTATCAAAAGGACAATTGTTCAACTGTGTTCTTAGCAGCTTTATTCATAGCAGTCAAAAACAGGAAATAACCTAGAAGTCCCTCAACCCAAAGAATGGATAAAGAAAATGTGGTACATTTGCACAATGGAGTACTACTCAGTTGAAGTTTCTCTTTTTAAACCTCCAACTGTCTCTCCATCTATCCAGTCACAACCTCCTGGACTACCTTTTTGCTGTCTCCACCTCCCAGTAGCAGCCAACATAGCCTTTTTTGCAGTTCTTTCTCTACTTCCCATCAACAATGACCTCCCAGATTCAGCCGAATTATTCCACAGAAGAGGTGGCTGCCCACAATACCATTTTCAATGTACACATGGGGCCCTTCTACCCACCTGTCCCAAGGCCTGTATTTCCACTGAGAAGATAAGACTCTGGAGGAAGCAGGTCACTTCTTCTAAGGATTGGCCCAGGAAAAGTGCAAGATTGCCTACCATCTTCTCAAGTTACAAACCCAGCAAGATGTGCTGAAGATGTCTGAATGAATGGTATAAAATCTAGGAAGCCATGCGAACAGCCTTGGCTTAGAGAAGAACCTGAGTCAGGATCTCTTGGCTCTTCATGTTCTGAGTTCTGTCAGCACAAACACTCATCTTTGTGACTTCCTGAAGAGCCATATCCAGGTTGAAAAGGTGTAACTCATCTTGAAGATGGGCAACCCCCCACGCTGTGCAGGCTGGCTGGGCTGCAGCTATCACAAAGTAGTGTGTCCTAGCCGTCAGTGGCTTAAGATGTTTTCCAGCAGCTCAGTCTCAAACGCAACAAGTAGTCCAGCTGCTTTACAAGAAGCTCCTCTGCTTAGCGCAGGCTAGCATTCGGACCTCGGCCTCAGCCCCTCCAGCCCCTAGACAGCTTTGTAACTACCCTGGAGCCCAGCTTAAATCTTGGATCAGATGAAAATAAAGCTTTTTGAAACATATACACACAAACACACTTGCAGGCACAGTTGGAAAATACAAGTATTCCTTGAATCACACTCAATTTTAGCAAAGATCAACCCTACAGAAAACTAAACAATGTTAAGTAGAAGAAATATTTCAATATAATTATCTTAAAATATATAACAATATTAAAATAATTATGTTGAAGTAAATAATTATATTAAAATATAATTAAATGAAAATAATCAATAAAAATAGTATGAAAAGATAAAACTAAACAGTACAGTCAAAAGTCTTCTCTTATCTAAAGTGAGGATCAGCAAGCAGGTGTTCGGAACTGTGCAGATAGTACACCCCAGAAGGTTTTGTTTTATCTTTCTTTCATTTTTTTGCACTTGTTTTGGGGACTGAATCCATATCCTCACACATGCTAAGCCTAGACTCTACCAATGAGCTATGTACCAGGTCCCTGCAAAGCATGTCAGCTGTTCATCAGACTGAGTGGGCAAGTTTCAGGACACTACTTTGGAGGGAAAATTGTCTCAAGTGAGAATAAAGACTGTGCGTTCATCTGAGCATTTCAATCAAATGGTTTTTAGAGAATGGCCTTAAAGGGAAAGAAAAGGAAAATTCATGTAGAAATTAATATGTAGTGGTCCTTGGGCAAAAGAATATTTTGATTATTCTAAAAGATTTAACACATTATCAACTCGATGAGAACTTTCTCAGTAGAGCAGATAAAGCAATAGTTTGGTCAGGTTGGGTAAGATCAGAATGATGTTC
Organism: Ondatra zibethicus; assembly: GCA_004026605.1. Classification (NCBI taxonomy): domain Eukaryota; kingdom Metazoa; phylum Chordata; class Mammalia; order Rodentia; family Cricetidae; genus Ondatra; species Ondatra zibethicus. Next base: position 53,782 of record PVIU01003912.1, on the reverse strand, counting down.
AAGTGCGAATTTGAGCTCTGTAGCTCTTGAAGACCTTGAACTGTACAACCTACAGACATTTAAGTAAAATAAAGTCCTTTCATGTTAGACACACAATATATTAATTTTTATAAAATAGAGCAAATCTTTTTCACAAATTTCACAATTTAGAAAATTAATAAGTTTTAAACTTTAACATTGCCTTTTAATTAAATGTTATTAAGGAATATGTAGGCTATTCTTAGATAAACATAACTGTAAGATTGACTAATATATATGTTGACATAAAGTTTAAAAGTTATTTTTAAAGAATCTGAACAATAAATAACTTCTGGTAGATGTATATGCAATAAATAATTTCACGGTGGATTTCTTGACATTTTCTCAAACTTATCAAAGACTGTTTTAGTAACTGGAAAATAAGTCATGATGTAGGTAAGGTCCAACTAAAAATGCCGGCAACTAAATTTAACAAATGTGTTTCCTGGCCTAAAGATGTTTTCAGGTGATAAGTGCTCCTTCTGGTCTTATCTTTCTAAGAAATGACAAGGCGTTTGGGAGCTTATCTCTATGTACCATGAACTCAGAGCTTGAAAAAGGATCTGATTGTCCTTCTGCCTGAGCTAAACCTTCTGTCATTCCTCAGTCCACCTTGCCTCCCAAAGAGGCCCAAGTGGTTTCTGAGGCTAAAAAATGATTGAGTGAAAAGAAAAATATACCATGTTCTTAGAAAGAAAGACAGTATTTTCAATTTATAAACTCACTGTAAATTAAACATGTAAATTAAATACAATTCTACTTCAAATTCCACTAGAATCTTTAGCAACTTAATTATGAAACTCTTCTAAGGCAACAAGAAAGTTCTTTACCAATGTTGGGTTAGAAGAAGGACACTATTTCAGTATCAGTGGATACATATATACTTATCAACACTTACATCACACATAAACACACACACACACACACACACACACACGGGAAACAAAATAGCACTAAAGAACAGGAAAGCTTTGACTATGGAAATGGGAACAGAGAGTCACAAAATATGTACCAGCAGAATCCTACGGTGCCTTTTATCTTAATGCCTATTTTTGTTTACTATTTTAGATGTGTTACTAAGAAATAATTGTATTTTTGGCAGAGATGAGTATCACTAAAAACATTTCATTTTTGATGCATGAACAGATGTATTATATTTCCTGCCTCCACTGCATATCTCTTAGCTTAGGCCTCACACTCAGTATGCCAAGTCTCTCCACTACTTGTCCACCCAGCCTAGCCAGAGTTCAGTTTTTTCACTTCTAATCTGATACTCAGTTCTATTTTGTATTTACCAACTCTTGGTGGACATCCTTCTAAATGTGTTAGTCTTCAGCTCTTAATCTGTATAAAAAGAATAAACACATTTATTTGTCTTTCCTTCAAGTGTTAAAGGAGTAGAGCACAGTGAAAAAGAGAAAGCAAGAAACAACTCTTTAGCACCCACAGTGTGCTAGAACAGTGTAAGTCAAATCTTTAGTTGCCTTTATTCTCACCATGTTCTTCTCAACACAGAACAAAATACACTAGATAGATAACAAGATTGTATCGGAGATGAGAAATGGAGGTTATATGGCAGATAAATAGGTAGGTTATGGACGGGTAGATAGATGATAGATAGATAGATAGATAGATAGATAGATAGATAGATAGATAGATAGATGATGGATAGATAGATGATGGATAGATAGATACATACATAGATACATACATAGATAGATAGATGATGGATAGATAGATAGATAGATAGATAGATAGATACATACATACATAGATACATACATAGATAGATAGATGATAGATACATAGATAGATAGATAGATAGATAGATAGATAGATAGATAGATAGATAGATAGATAGATGATGGATGAATAGATACATAGATAGATAGATAGATAGATAGATAGATAGATAGATAGATAGATAGATAGATGATGGATGGATAGATACATAGATAGATACATACATAGATAGATAGATACATACATACATACATAGATACATAGATAGATAGATAGATAGATATAATAGATTCTTAGATGATTGGCAGAAAATGCAAATATATAGAGATCATCAGATGGATGGGCAGACAGACAGACACTGGTATCTATTCCAATGTAGAATTGTATCAAATGTTTTAAGCAACCTTCAGGAAGGCATTCTACTGACAGAGGAATTCTCATCATTATGAAGACTTTAGTCCTGACCAGGCTGCTACCATAAAACTTGTAGCATCTGTGGAAAGCTCCAGAAGGACCATCAGTTGTCAGGCAGGTGCAATGGTAGGAAAGGCGCTAAGAGACTGGTTTTCATACCCTGGTTAAAGAATGGATAGAAACATTTGCTGGAGAAAGGACTAAGGGACGAGGAGGAAGAGGAGGACAAAGAGAACAGGAGGAATTCTGGGACCAGAGTTCCATAGATCCTTGTGCCCTCTTCATTTTCCTGCTCTCTCCATCTTAAAGACCCACAAATCAGAAATCACCCAGGGTAGCCTGGCTGTGCTGGCAGGTGCAGAGTGGGAAGAAAGAACTCCATCGCCAGACACATCGTCTTTTGGAAACAGCAATATCCACATGGGTTAAGTTTTTACCCCATTGAGCAGAGTCTTGGGAATTCTACGTTAGAAAATTGGATTGACATTCCCTAAAAAAAATAAATAAATATAACTATCAGTGAAATACTTTTACTATTGAAAAACTAGATTCAATATTGTAATCAACTTCATTAAAATACTTTTCAATATGTTTGGAGTGTGTGAAAATGTTCTCACAACATACTTTCCTTCACTAAAAAAAAAAAATACCTGAAAATTGTTAGGTAGGAAAATGAATAATATTTATGGAGTCACAAAAATAGATCTACATGTCTAAACATTAAATGTATTCTCTTATTAATTTGATATTAAAATCAATTAACAAGATTTTACTTATAGTCTACATGATAAAACAAATCAAATGCTTATGTCAAAGACCCATTGTTTCAAATACTCAGTTAATATTATGTATTATAATAAGATTATGTATTAACTTGAGACACTTTAAATCACAACAAATTGTTTTCATTTTCAAAGAACTGTAATAATAGTATTTGTTTGTTATCTTTCTTTTGAAACTAGGGGTGGTTCTCACCATGTTGTCCAGGCTTACCAAAGATCCCTGGACTGAACTGACCCCTCGCCTCAGCTTCTTGAGTAGATGGAGGTATAGACTTGCATCTAGGCAGCCAACGAAAAGAAATACATTTCTCAGTGATTATTTTCTCTCCCTCTGCTATTGCAACTCAACTTTAGCTTGGTGATGAAGTGCTTAAAACATGTCTCAAACACATTAAAACATGTATCTTAGCCCCCCTCTCAAAAAATTGATTAAAGGGTCAGAAATAATATATACTTCTCCTGCCCACCATGCCAGTTTTCTGATATGCTGTACCTTTTTACTATTTATTTTATTTTGTACTTTATTTTGTGTCATTTAGATTTATTTGATTATAATCTCTAGGTGATGCTGTACTGGGAAGAGCACGGCCAAATGACATGTCTATGTATGTGTCTATCTTTGTATTCTGTTAACTCATAAATTTTATATTTAAAGCTACAGATTATTATCTTTGTATTCTGTTAACTCATAATTTTATTTTAAAGCTACAGATTATTTTAAATAAGTCACTATAAAGACTTATGGACATTTTCTTTTCTATGCTGGTGTATCGGTCAATACTTTATGTCACTTGGATTTTAATCATGCCCTTAATGGTAATGATATTACTTTGGGGAACACTCTTATTCAGAAAACAATTGGTGTAATTTAACAATCTCAAACATTCAATTTTCTAAAATAAATATATTGACTGAAATGTTATATAGTAGAAAGTTTTAGATGTATCTCAAGAACATAAGATAAAATTAACCAATATTTATTAGTTTTAATCTCCAGAGATTTTTCTGATATCATAGTTAAGACACATGAGACATAAATTCAGTTTTCACAGCATCCCTCAATGGTTTTTAAAGTCTTTAAGAAAAGTTGGGAGCCAAGGCAAACCAAATGCTCCACTCCTGGCTAGCGGAGAAGTGATAACCAGAGGGGAGCCATTAATCATCAACAAATTACAAAGAAATCACCATGCCAAGTCAAAGGTAAAATCAATTGCAGTGGCAATTAAAGTACCAAAGCATCAAGCCTAAAGTCCTTGCGGTTAATAGACAGTCTGAGACAACTTTATAGGAGATTCAAGCATCAGAGTCTCCATAATGCTGAAACAGAAAACTAGACTTAATGAAAGGATATGGAGCAATAATTTATAGTGTAAGTTGAGCCAAGAGCCTGCACTGGCAGTGACATCGACAGTAAATCAGCTGTGTATTTTTATCCATCAATTACTTGCTTGGTGGACAGCACAGGTGCACACGGTGAGTCCAGTGCTTCTGCTGGGCTCAAGTCTTTGGAAGGAGAACTCCTTGTGCTCTGACTTGAAGTCGACATTCAGCACTAATACAAACAGACTTGGGATGGAAGGACTGACCATCTCATCACTTTGGACTGCCATCAGCATTTCTGAACTCTGCTGACTTTCAGATAAAATCACCCAAGTGAGACATGCAAAGCTTTACAGATCGGACCTTGGCACCTGCGTGTAGATTGTTACTCACGTCTGCTACAGCCAACCAATGAGACTGTCTCTAGGATTCCCAAGTAAGGTTAGTCAGAGACGCTTGCTTCTGCTGTCCCTAGGTGTTCAGTGGCACGTTAGAAGTATTCATCTTCAGTTTACCATGCCCGGTCCTCCTCATCCCTTATTCATCTCTTTCACTTATTCTAGCATTTTGCTAGAAAAGGTTTGTTGTGGCATTTAGAAAGATCATCACATGAGATAAAGATATGGTAACAAAATAAAGCAGGCTGTTTTTAAGTCCCAGTCTTATTATTGGTTTGATGATTATGCCTGGATAAATTATTTAATCTACCTTTGCAATTTTTTTTCTCTGAAATGGAGGAGAGGGCTGGGAAATGGTTCAGCAGTCAGAATGCTTCCTGCTCTTCCAGAGGCTGAAGTTTATTTTCCAGCAACAGCACTGGGTAACTCACAATCTCTTGTTAACTCCAACTCCAGGGAATCCATGGCCTCTTCTGGACTGCAGAGAAACCTGCACACACGACACACACACACACACACACACACACACACACACACACACACACTGGAAAAGAATGTGCTATACAAGGAACTTGAAGAGATGACTCATTATAGAAATGATCCTCAGATGATTCAGAACTGCTACACAGACCTGGTTCTCAGAACATTGAAATTTTCTTAAATATATCAATGCTGTAATAATATTAAATTCCCAAATTACCAATCTTCATTAGTTAGATGTAATTTCAAAATTCCTGTTATATTTACTTTTAAAAGTTATTTTTGTCACTAATGCTTTATGTTTTAGACTTTAAAAGTCATTGCACGGATAAAATGTCCTTTCAGGACAAGCCTGTTCTTAGATCCAGTTTGCTGAGAGCCCACTATGGAGTATAAGATTCTCAATTCACCATCAACTCACGGGCTCATCCAGTATCCACAAATCACACTCCCCCAACTCTGTTCACCCAATTAAAAGAAGCTACAATTTTTCTTTCATCAGGGTCTATTGTATCTCAGGCTGACCTTGAACTCACTATGAAGCCAAGGCTAGTCTTGAACTCCCTGTCTGTCTTTTCCAACCTCTTTAGGGCTGGGGTTATAGGTCTAGACCACTACACGCAGTTTATGTGACACTGGGAGGGAATTCTGGACCTTGTGTATGCTGGTAAATATTCTTAACCACCCAGCTGTATCCAAGCCCAATAGTTTCAATTTCTACCTATGACTCTCACCCCCCCCCCAGAAAAATCTTTATTTTTTAAGCCCTGATCTGTAGAAAAAGTGTTTGGCAATGTCGCAAGCAACAGTAAGAATAAAAATCTATTTTTATCTTTGTCCTTGGAGAAAAGAAGCCCAGTGGGCCATGATCAGGTTCAAGTGAACTGAGGTTCTGTTGTGTTTTGCAGCATGCCCTGGGTGGGGCATTTGTACATATGCCAACTCACTGGTCTGTATTTATTTTTATTGAGCTATATATTTTTCTCTGCTCCCCTCCCTTCCTCTTTTCTTTCCTTCCAACCTCTCCCATGATCTCCATGCTCCCAGTTTACTCAGGAAATCTTGTCTTTTTCTACTTCCCATGGAGATTAGATCCATGTATGTCTCTCTTAGGGTCCTCATTGTTGTCTAGGTTCTCTGGGATTGTGATTTGTAGACTGGTTTTCTTTGCTTTATGTCTAAAAGTCACTTATGAGTGAGTACATAGTATGCTTGTCTTTCTGGGCCTGGGTTACCTCACTCAATATGATGTTTTCTAGCTCCATCCATTTGCCCAGAAATTTCTAGACGTCATTATTTTTTCCCCTGTGTAGTACTCCATTGTGTAAATGTACCACATTTTCCTTATCTATTCTTCGGTCGAGGGAAATTTAGGTTGTTTCCAGACATTGTTCTGTCTATGACAAATAATGCTGCTATGAACATAGTTGAGTACATGTCCTTGTGGCATGATTGAGCATCCTTTGGGTATATACCCAAAAGTGGTATTGCTGGGTCTTGAGGTAGGTTGTTTCCTAATTTTCTGAGAACTCACCATACTGATATCCAAAGCAGCTGTACCAGTTTGCACTCCCACCAGAACACCTGATTTTTGAAAAAGAAGCAATATATATATATACAATGGCAAAAAGAAAGCCCATTTAACAAATGGTGCTGGCATAACTAGATATCAGTATGTAGAAGAATGAAAATAGATCCATATCTATCACCATGCACAAAACTCAAGTCCAAATGGATCAAAGACCTCACTGGTCTTTAAATTAACCTTTGGCAGTAGGTGACATTGCTATCATTGTTTCACCGAAGACAACACCAAAGCCAAAATGTTAGTGTCTCATTGAGGTTTACTCACCTTATATCAGAGTTGTGCGTGGAACCTAACTAATCTAACCTTAAAACTCATTTTGTTTTTTCTATATGAACATAACTCACAGGGGAATAAAAGAGCAATCGCTTTTTAACCTTCTGTGATGTTTAGCAGTGACTGTCAACAAGAGGAGACAAGCTTCTTATGGGCAGTTATTTAGACCAGGCTACCCTATGGACATGCTCATGAAGGATTATCATGATTTGGTAAATTGGAAGGCAAGGCCCACTCTAAAGAAAGAAGGTACCATTTTCTGGGCTTGGGGCCTGTATGCTTAAAGATGAGGGAACTGCAGCCAATGAGACAGCTTCATGAGGAAAGGTGTTTGCTCCCAAGCCTGAGGGCTTGAAGTCAGTCTTTCTCCTTCTCTCTCTCTCTCTCCCTCTCTCTCTCTCTCTCTCTCTCTCTCTCTCTCTCTCTCTCTCTCTGTCTGTCTCTCTCTCGCTCACTCGCTCGCTCGCTCTCGGAATCAATAAATATGACTATGGTTTATTTGTTTGTTTAAGGAGAGTAAGCATCTGAGCATAAGCATTTGCTAGTCTCTTGTTTTCTGACTTCAGAGGCAGTGTGGCCAGCTGCTCTAAACTCCTGCCACCACTTATGACGTGACGGACTATGGTGGGCTGAATGTGAATCACCCCTGTTGACTTCTATATCTGAATGTTTGTTTCCCAGTTGGTGGAAGTGTTTGGGAGGTTTAAGAAGTATGGCCTTGTTGGAGAATGTAGGTAAGTGTGGGTAGACTTTGAAATTTCAAAGACCACACTATTTCCAGTTAGCTTTCTCCTGACTTTGTGGTTATTGACAATTGAAGATGTAAGCTCTCAGCTATTGACCCAGCACCACGCTTGCCTGCCTACTTCGTGCTCCCCTCCATAATGGTCATGGACTCACCATCTCAAGCAGTAAGTCCCAGTGAACTCTTTTTTTCTATAACTTGCCTTGGTCATGGTATCTTAGCAGCTAGACATTTGTGCTATCACTTTCAGGTGGATAATAAGGAATTAATCATGTAGTGTATGTGAATGTGTTCGGTTAGACTGTGAGCTAAAATAAACCCTATGTTTCAGGAAGTACTTCTTCTGGGATGTCAACTCTGGGTGTTCAAGACAATCCTCAAGTTTCTTTCTGTTTTTAGGAAAGTATTGATACTCCTCTCCACGTAAATTTAAAGATACTGAGAACAAAAATGCTCGCCCGGTTAGCACTTTCAACAAATTTACAATGGAAATAGTTTAGAACACTTTGAGCCATTTACAAAACACAAACTGGCCTCTACAGCCTGGGATACTAGTTTAGGCATAAGGAAAAGACTTGTAAGCACAACCTGGAATGCTTAAGACTTAATTCTAATAGTTGAAAAGTTACCCTAAAGTAGGCATGATAAGTTACTCTATGTGTTGAAAGGTGATAAGGGGTCTTCCTCCATTGGGGTCCTTCCTACTCTTAGGAATTCTTTCTTCCTTTTCCTTAACAAATCTATGTTTGTTCTATTATGGAAATAAAAAAACAAAGAAAACTGTTGTGGGTAAGGAGGATGGAGGGCAGAGGTGACAGCAGCAATAGCAGCAGCAGCAGAGAAACATTTTGTGCAGTCTAATGGGTCAGTGAGAGGCAGAGTAGCAAGATGAGCTCAGAGAAGCAGTCCTGTAACACAAAGTGTCAGAGAATGTAGTTTTCACTCTGAGCAGAGAAGTGGCTTAATCTGTCCTGCTTTCCTGATGACCGCTCTCATTCTTGTAGTAAGAGTCAGTGAAGGGTAAACAAAAGCAGCCTGGAGAGAATAGATAGCAAAACAGGTAAGAAGCCACTGTCAGCTGGGGAGACAATTGATGGTCACTTAAACCAGAGGAAAAGCAGGAGAGATGGGAAAACAGACTTGGATTTTGAAGTAGCCGTAATAAAATTGTCCAACAAATTGGACATGGAATTTGAGCTGGAGACAGTAAGGATGGAGGTGGGATTGGTCGGATGGGCAGGCAGAGCAGTAAGAGTTGGGATGCCAAGGGTTGTATTCATTCTAGTTCTGGGTCATGGATCTGGAAGCCAGCTCTAGGGACTAAATTTAATATCTGAAGGGAATATGTGTGGAGGTGAAGAAGTCTGCACAACAGCCTGGGCTGGAGATGGACTGTATTAGTTATCATCACATAGACAGCTTTTAAAACCATGAGTAAAGCAGCCATAGGAACAGGATACATGGAAAAGAGAGATGCAGTTCCCTTGCCATTATATTCATGAGTATATCATTTCCTTCAATAGAGATTTAAAGCAAGGTAGTGTTTTATTTATTCAGGGGGAATAAAATAAAAGATTAGTAATCTAGGATCTACACAGCATTATTTTTTTGTTTTACAATTTTCCTTTGGGATAAAAATCTTCACAGTTCCTATGTTCAATAATTCATCAATGCCTAACCGAATGTATTCACATACACTACATGATTAATTCCTTATTATCCACCTGAAAGTGATAGCACAAATGTCTAGCTGCAAAATTTGGTTCTTTATATTTGTTATTAGTACCCAGTGGAAGTATTTTCAGGAGGTTAGCTTCCCTGCCTGTGAAGCAATATCCGATAATAAGAAATTCAAACACAATAAAATCGAACTTTAAGGAACATCCTTTTATTTCTCTATAATGGAAAAAACACAATGGTGATTTAGACATCTTACCATAAGCCTCAATACATGCAAGCTTAAGGGGAAATGTACAAGGAATGCAAACACCTTGCTCCTTTTTCTTAATAAGTTCTTTTTTTCTATATTCATGTTTAATGATTGAGAGTTTCCAGAACTAAGATCTTAATTCTAAGCCTCTAGTGCTTGCCCGACAACTAATTATGTAAGTATGACATTGAACTAATATCTAAGGGAGTTTAAGTTCATATACCCCATGTAGCTAAAAAGATTCTACCATCGAGCTGCTGCCCCAGGGTCAAGGGTCCCTAAAAAACAATGCAAGGACATTTTTCTTTTCAGGACCAGACATGGGATGAAGCTAATTACAAAGCCCTGGAACAATAAGAAGTCAAGGAAACTGTTTGACTTTTGTGACTGGTAGGTCCAGAAGCAGGTTTAAACAGTATGGGGAAAGGGCTGCAGTAGGTCCACATGCAAGGTTAAACAGTATGGGAGCTGCAGCAAGACCCTGGAACTAGCTACTGCTGGTCCCTTATATGACACTGGAGCCTCTTGTGTTACTGAATGACTCCAGTGCTCTGAGATGGTTTCTCCTGTGTCGCTAAATAAGGAGATCGATGGGAAATAGTTGTAGTGTAGTTTGCCTTTCGATCAAGACAGGAATTTTTCAATCTGTTTATTTTTTCTAATTGTTATGCATGTTTTCCCCTTTTAAGTAACCGAGTGTATCAGACAGGGTCTCTGAAGGAAACAGATGGTGTGTGCAAACTGGGATATTTGAGCAGTGTTTAATAAAGGAACTGGTGAGAAAGGCAAATGGATGAGACTGAAGGAAAATGCACTTCCAGCCAGGTAACAGGGTATTTACAAAAGGGAGTCACTCCGAAGAGAGAATAGCCAATGCCAAACAAAGAAAAGATAACGGTATAACCCTGTGATCAACCTGAAAGACAGACTAGTTTTTGTGGAATAATTACGACACTATCTTCACTTTCTTCCCCGCACTTTCCATCTTATTAGTTTCTGTAACTAATAAACCATCCCGAAACCCTGTTGAAGCCAAGCAAATGGGGTATGTGGTTGTTTGACTGAGAATGCTCCCATAGGCTCACGTATTTGACTACTTGGGCCCCAGTTGATATAACTGTTTGGAAAAGTTAGGAAGCTCAGCATTGTTGAGGGGGTGTGTCACCGAGGTGGGATTGAAGTTTCAAAGATTAGTGGGCTTCCTAGCCCTCTCTCTCTCTGTCTTGTGATTCTATATTCTGCCAAGTTGACAACACCAACCATCACATCCTTATTCAGGGAAATGTGCACACATGCAATAACACTTTCATAAATTGTGCAAACTCCACTACTAATTTCATATTTGCTTACTGTATTTTTTCTGATAATTTTTCATATTCATACTTTGGAGGAATATCCAAAAATTCACTGGATATATATACGCTATAAAAATATTTTTCTGACATTATGGTTATCTCCTTGGAATTTAGGTTACTAGTTGTTCATATATGATCATGCTGAAGCATAAATGCTGAAATCTGAAAAAACTCTCCTCTTCTCTTATTAATGCTCTTCTTTGTGAAATGCACAGAAGCATCTCCTTAACATGCTGTACTTCCCCCAGCCCAGCTAGTTTTCTTTGACTGTCTCTAAGGTCTGGTTCTGTAGCACACATTTCCCTCTATTCAGACAACTCCCCATGTGTGTTCCTGAAGTCTACAGAAAAGATCAGGGAGGGATTCTGAAACCAGGGGACCTCAGATACAATTCTGGCTTTGTAAGAGCTATAGTTAACCTATAATTTAGGAGTTCCTGAAACTCAATTATTCAGTTTTGTCAAGCACAAAGTCTAGGTAGTCAATAAACCATCTCTTTCCTTCATTCCTTCCTTCTTTGTTTGTTTTAGTTTTGTCTTCTAAATATATTTTAAACTCTTAAGAAGAACATTTATTTATCTTACATAAACATTCTTAATATATTCAGATTAGTTTTTTAGCCCATGTTTTGAGAACAGCTGCATAGTATAAATATAAATAGATTTTCTTCATTAGATATGGTAAAAAAAAAATTAGACCTGATAAAATTACATTAAGCTGATTCTAAGCAACTACAGCAAAATTCATTAGCAAACTAAATGTTTGAATTAGGTCTTGCTGACAGACCAGGAGGTCCCACTTAGCTATTCTTTTCAGTAGAAATATATGATGCCGAACAAAGAAACATAATGCTCTTATTTTAGCATGGCTGTCATATGGTGGAATGAACTATGCCATGCTAAGTCTGGTTCACCAGTTAGCTGAAACCAATATAAAGTCATAATTGCTCAGAACTGGTAAGAAGTGTGTTGCGGGATGTTAGATCATGCTGTGAGAAAATGTGTCAGTGTTTTATTCTGATTGGTATAATAAAGAGCTGAATGGCCAATAGCTAGGCAGGAGAGAATAGGCGGGACTTCCAGAGAAAGAGAGGAATTCGGGAACATTGTAGGCACATGAGAGATACCAGTGAGACATAGATTCAGACATGCAGAATGGAAGAGAGCTAAAAAGCCAACTGAGAAAGTACAGATGAATAGAAATAGGTTAATTTAAGTTATAGTTGGGAACAAACCTAAGCTAAGGGCCAAGGTTTCATAATTAACAATAAGTCTCCATGTCATTATTTGTGGCATAGACAAAACTAAAACAAAGAAAGAAGGAATGAAGAAAAGAGATGGTTTATTGACTACCTAGACTTTGTGCTTGACAAAACTGAATAATTGAGTTTCAGGAACTCCTAAATTATAGGTTAACTATAGCTCTTACAAAGCCAGAATTGTATCTGAGGTCCCCTGGTTTCAGAATCCCTCCCTGATCTTTGCTGTAGACTTCAGGAACACACATGGGTAGATGATGAGAAAGCCTGACTACAGAAGTCAGTTTACATAGAAAAATTATCTAAAGATCAAAGAGGTTAGCCATTTTAGGCAAGAGTTAGAGTATTTTCATATGTTGAATAAAGTGCATTGAGTACTCTATGTACTGGGTGAAGTTTGTTTGAGACAGTGCGCTCCATGATTGAATATTTTGAGTTGTTAATGTGTTATTTAATTAAAAAATAAATTAATGTTATTTTCCTTAGTCATATAGTCCAAAAATTAGTATTTTATTTCAAAATATAAGTAAAATGACCATTTCAAGTTAATATTTTTAAATCTTACACATTGTTTGATCAATCTTTGGTGGAATAGAGACATTTTATATTTCATTGTTGGAAATATTCTCCAAAAAGAGAATACTATTCTCTCATGTAGTATTCAATTTTTAAAATTGTAGATTGTGAGAATTTTATAAAGGCTGTTTTTCCTCTGGCTTTTCCATGGCAGTCTTACAATAGCCTAAATGTGTTCCAGCAGATTGTTTTCACTATTGTGATCCAAGGTCACTCCATAAAGGATTTGCATTGCTAGCACATGAGAGTTGAAGGTGCTCTGTCACCTGGAATAATTTTGCACATTTCTCTTTTCTGGAAAAAAAAAAATCTGACATAGCAATGGCTTTATTTTGTGTTGGTCTACAAAAGATTAATACAGCACTCTGAATTTCTTGAGAAAACCTATTTTCTAAAATGATTTTGCCTTATTACAGCAACAGAAAAATAGAAGTCTTCACATTACGCAGGGGGTGCAGATGGATACTTGGAGGAAAAGCACTCGACCCGGGCAGCAGAGCTGGAGGACTTGCAAGGGAGGTCAGAAGACAGATGGTTGGTTCCGCTTCATGTCTGAGAAACACACTGCCTTGAGAAGCGGGGGTTTCGAGGAGAAGCTTCTTGTTTTTAAGAACTACAAATTCTTCTCCGATCTCTTACGAAGCACTGCAGCCATTTTCGTTTTCCTCTCATTGCTTCCCTTGTGAACGCGATTCCAACCAAGAGGTTATAAAGCTGGTTGTTTCATCCCCAAATCGATGTGAATGCTGGTCTCCCTTTGGAGCTCAGCTTACAGAGGGCATAAGCCATGGGCTATCCTATCACCATTTCCCTCGGAATACATCTTTTCACTGTGTGTGATATACAGCGCATTCTGGATCGTTGCCTTCTGTTTCCAGAGCCACAACACTGACCTAAATCTCCTCATATTGTTTCTCTGAAATTTTCCAGTTGTCCTGTCTGTCTCCTTTGCAAAATCACCATGAGGATCAGGCAGAAAACAACAAAACTGCCTTTCTAAAATACTAGTCTTTCTGTGGAATTTTTCTGTTAAAAACTATGCACTGAATTTGGAGAGATGTGCAGTGTGTGTCCAGGCACTATCTTCAACATAAAAGCAGATTATAAACTCCATTATATTGGCTTATTTGCACATAGTATTATTAGTAGATGCCCAGAAGTAGAATCTTAGCGAGACATGTGGATAAAATGTCACTAAGGACTTTATAGACTTCTAATACCTAAATTTTAAAACAAAGTTTGATCCAACTTGCTTTCTTTTTTTTCATTTATTTTACATCCCTACTGCAGTTTCCCCTCCTCCTCTCCTCTGATACTCACCCCATCCTCCTATCTGCCCACCCCTGATACATTCCTCCCATGGGTGTCAACCTGATATGGGTGGCATATCAGGTTGAGGTAGAAATAACTCCTCCCTTTATATTAAGACTGAACGAGACAACCCAGTATGCGGAATGGCTTCCCAAAAGCCAGCTCAGGCATAAGGGACAGGTCCTGATCCCACTGCTAAGAGCCCCACAGATAACCAAACTACACAAATACGTCACGCATATGTAGAGAGCCTAGTTCGATACCATACAGGCTTCCTAGCTATCAATCCAGAGTCTGAGCTCCTAAGAGCCCACTTTAGTTGTTTCTGTGAGTTCCCTTGTGATGACCTTGATGCCCCTGGCTCATACAATCCTTTCACCCTCACTTCAACTGGATTTCTGAAGCAAGTGGATCTCTGCATTTGTTTCCATCAGTTACTGGATGAAGGCTTTTTTATGACAATTAGGGTAGTCACCAATCTAATTACAGGAGAAGAACAGTTCAGATACCCTCTCCACTATTGCTAGGAATCTTAGCTGAGGTTATCCTTGTGGATTCCTGGGAGTTTCCTGCCACCAAGTTTCTCTTTAATCCCCAAATGCTCCCTGCTTCATCAAGACATCTCTTTCATCACTGTCTCACTCTGTCCCATCCCCAGCCAGCCAACCCAATCCCTCATGGTTCTCCCTGCCCCCCAATATACCCAGGAGATCTCTTCTATTTCCTTTCCCAGGGAAATCTATGAATCCCTCTTTGGGCCTTCCTTGTTACCTAGCCTCTCTGGGGCTGTGCATTGCAGTCTGGTTTCTTTTACTTTACAGCTAATATCCATACACCATGTTTGTCTTTCAGGGTCTGTATTACCTCACTCAGGATGATTTTTTTCTAGTTCCATCCCTTTGCCTGCAAATTTCCTGATGTCATTGTATTTTTTTTTTTACAGCTGAGTAATACTTCATTGTATAAATGTACCACATTTTATCCATTCTTTTGTTGAGGGGCATGGCATCTAGGTTGTTTCTAGCTTCTGGCTATTATAAAAAAAATTTAAAAAGCTGCTCTGAACGTAGTTGAGTATGTGTCCTCGTGGTATGATTGAGCATCCTTTACTAGGTCTTGAGGTAGATTGATTACCAATTTTCTGAGAAGCCACCATATCGATTTCCAAAGTGACTATAAAAGTTTATGCTCCCACCAGCAGCAGAGAAGTATTCCCCTTACTCTACATCCTCTCTATCATAAGCTTTCGTTAGTGTTTTTTTTTAATTTTAGCCATTCTGACAGGTGTGAGATGGTAGGCAGATCGATAGAAAGACAGATGATACATTCTGCTAAATCCTTTAGTGTTGTTCATATGTATATGTATATATGGCTAACATATCAGGGGGATTGTCCCCAAAGAAGAGTGATTTTACCTCTCTTAGCAGTCATTGGTTCTTGTAGTTCTTCATCTTCATGATTAATTTTTCTTTATACATGAACAGAATCTTATTGCATATATATGTACATATATATATATACATACATACATACATATATCACATTTTCTTTATCCATTCATCATTTGAAGGACTGTCAGGTTTTTCTATTTCCTAGCTATCTTCAACAGACCATCAATGAACATGGCTGAGCTAGTATTTGTAGAGTAGGATGTCAAGTCCTCTGATCATATGCCAAAGAATGAGATAACCCGGTCATATGTGAAATTCGCTTTCAACTTTTTGAGAATTCTTCATAGTAATTTCCACAGTAACAGCACTAGCTTGCAATCCCACCAAATGTGAATTATAGCCCAAAATTCCACCAGAAAACTTCCAGAAATGTTCAGCATTTTCAGCAAAATATCAGGACACAAAATCAACTAACAAAAATAAGTAGCCTTACTGACTTACTATATCAATAACAAACATGCTAGGAAAGAGAGCATGGGCACACTCCCAATCACAATGTCCTCAAAAATAAAAGAGGTATCTAGAAATAAACATAACCAAAGAGGTAAAATATCTGTACAATGAAATTTTCAAGGACCTGAAAAAAGATATTGAGAAAAATATTAGGGCCCTGTGTTTACGGAATGGTAAAATTAACATTGTTAGAATGACCATCTTGCTAAAAAACCCAGTATTGCACATTAAAAATCTTCCATTCTTGTCTTTAGTCAGGAGAACCCAGAAGATGCCCACAACATACTGCTGTTGCCCTTAGTTATCTCTCACAAGTTGAAAGTAAGATCTTATTGCTGAAAGCATTACATACTTTGAAAATAAAACTAAAGATGGATCTAATTCCAGAAAATCCTTCCCGGGTACCAGCTTTCCTAGTACTGGAAGGTGATATGCAAGCTGCCAAATGGGTGAAGCAGTAAATAATTCTACACAGCTATGATACCTAGGAACCATAACGATGATCAGCATAGCAAGATACCCATTAAGGTGCAATAGTCACACTCATATCTTGGCAGTCACCAACATCAGTCCAATTAGACTTCAGGCCTACTAAACAGGAAGGAAATCATGCCTGGTACTGTAAACCTAGCCCACTATTAGGGATGGGGAGGTTTGGATCTTTAAGGAAAACCTAATGCCACCACTTCCTATACCATACAATTCTAATTGTAGTTTAAATATTTATCCTTATACCCACAGATATATATCATCCCTCATCAAAAAAAAAAAAGCTCATTTGCAGTATGCAGACACCATTACAGAAAGCTACAAGTGGTCAGAATGTAGAGAACAACTGAGCACCCAGTTCCAACGGATACATCTACAATACAGTTTCTATACCTAAGGCTCAGGGAACATCTCTAAAGAATGGCTGGAAAAATTTTCAGAGCCAGAACATGAAGGTTGCTTCAAGATTATGTCTTGTAGATTCCACAGAGGAGCAATACCCATGAAAGATCAAAATAAGGCTGTCTAAACAATACCGGAACAAGTCAAACACGAGTTGATATCCTTAGGTGGATAGGGGAAATCTCACAGGGCCCTACATGAAGAGCTATAAGCAGTTAACAGGTTCTCAGAAAGGAAGATTAGTCTTCCCCAGGAATGAGCCCAATAAATATTATGTAAATATTACCAACACTAAAGTGACTCAGCAGATTATATTTGTATGTATGTGTGTGCATGTTTCTCTCTCTTTCCCTCCCTCTCTCTTTCTCTCCCTCTCTCTCTGTCTCTCTGTCTCTCTCTCTCTCTCTCTCTGTCTCTCTCTCTCTCTCTCTGTGAATAATAAAGAAAAAGAATATGAGTGAAAGTGGGGAGACATGGGGATAGTTGGAGGAGAAGGGAGGAAGGAAGTGTTGCAGAATTTTAACTGAAAAATATAATTTCTTTAGGAAAGTCAAAGAAAACAAAAGACCCAGTTGAAAAATGGACCACAAATCTGAACAGAGAATTCCTTAAAAAAATTAACAAAAATGGCTAAGAAATATCTTTCAAAATGTTCAACACCCTTTGCAATTAGGGGAATGCTAATTAAAATGACTTTGAGATCTCATCTTATCCTAGTCAGAGTGGCTGAAGTTCAAGCAAACAGTTGACAAGAAATGCTGGTGAGGATGTGTGGGCAGGAAAAAGCCTCTTACATCCTGTCTCCTTCTAGGACACCCTCAGCACAACTTGAAGCTTTCGAAGTTCTTCAGATACTTGATTCTGCCCCATACCTTCAACTGTTTGTCCAGTGGCTTTTAGCAATCTTTCCAGACATCCATCCATTAATCCTCTTCTAACCTACTTCTTTTTCAGTGATCTGTTGAGATGAAACCTATCTGATGATAAGTATGACATATAAAGTGGGGTAATAATGACACCCTGTAAAATCCTCTCATAAAGTAAATATCTTATACAAGGGGATTCAGGGGAATCCTCCTTAATTTAAATTGAAAATGAAATTCACATGGCATATTCTAGTCAAATCACCAAAACAATACTTGTACTCAAAATATGTTGCTTACAAACATTAATCCACCCCATGAAAGCGTCAAAAACGATGAAATACTATGAACAATCTTAACTATAAGTGTCAAAACGGTTGTGTGCTGAAAATCAAAGCATTTTCAACAATTAAAGACATGTGAACATAAAGATTTATGTTACAATGGCAACATCTCTCAAAGTGATCTACCATTCAATGTAATGCCTACTAGAACCTCAGTAGTGGTTTGGAAGAAATCTAAGTCCATCTCCAAGGTCATAAAAATTCAAGAGACCACAAGCAAACAGTACAATCTTGAAAAGGAAGAAAACTCACATATCTGTGAATTATAGTATGAATTTTTAATTCAGAAATTATTGGTTCAATATTTTGAAACCCACACTAATTACTATCACCAGTGACCTCTTCAAAAAAGTTCTTAAGCAGTTGAGAAGTTCATACAAATTTATAAAATTCTTATTTTTACTTGAAAGCTCATTTAGAATTTGGCAAAATTTACTGTCAGGATTGCTCCCCAAACTGACAGACTCACTTTGTTCAAAATTGAGATAATGTCTGCTGAATACTCAAGTTTGAATAGCCACAGTTTGTCATTTTTCCATGTCAAAATGCATTGTCCTTAATACAGTACTGGGTCTATTCAAATAGCCCAGTCCCACATTCTTTTCTCCAGAGAGGCACCATAACACCGCAATTTGCTTTGTGACATAAATGTTCTCTACCTGCTTCCTATTTCATCAGACAGAATATTAAAAAGGTATGAACTCAGAGGTCAGGCTTTTACAAATGTAATGATTTTTGTGATGTTTCACCATCATCATTGCTAAGGGAAATGGGAATTCGATGTGAATGGGCCTCTTTTCATGTGAAAATGAGGGCTGCCACCTCAACTTGTGTGAGAAAAGAATCTAGGAGCTTTGGCCTTGGTATCATTAGTGTGAATTTTAATAAAGAAGATAGATAAAAAGAAAGAAAGAAAGAAAGAAAGAAAGAAAGAAAGAAAGAAAGAAAGAAAGAAAGAAAGAAAGAGAGAGGGAGAGAGAGAAAGAAAGAAAATAAGAAGGAAAGAAAAGAAGAAAGAAGAAAGACAGAAAGAAAGAAAGAAAGAGAGAGAGAGAGAGAGAGAGAGAGAGAAAGAAAGAAAGAAAGAAAGAAAGAAAGAAAGAAAGAAAGAAAGAAAGAAAGAAAGAAAGGGAGAATGGGAGCATGGAAGTAAAGAAGGAAGACTGGAAGGAAGGATAAGCATGATTTTAAAATAAGTGCTTTTTGACCTCACAGACCCTTTGAATAGGAACTCCAGAGATCTGTGACCTACACTTTAAAAATTTCTGGCTAATAAAGGATATAATTTTAATACAATTTATGGAGTGATTCCAATGATGTTTCTAACTGGGACATGTCATTAAAGAATGAGAAAGTAAAAAGATTGTAAATGTAATTAGAAAAAATAAAGTTACAATTGTATGTGTTTGCAATGTAATGGTCTAGCCTGTCCCTTCAAGAGACAAGCCCTGCCCACTCCCTCCCTTCTGCCAAAGCAAGTGGACAAGTGGATCTTCCTTCCTTTTCCAGCATGTGAGCTAGCTCTCTCTCTTTCTCTCTCTCTCCTTCTTCCTCTCCCTCTCCCCCTTCCCTTCCATAACCCACTGAATAAACTCTATACTCATTCTGCATGATGTATCTGTCTGTCTATCACCCACCGCAGTCTCCCACCCACCAAGGTGACCCGCCAAGATGTGAGAGGACTCACCAAGGCCGGGGGGACCCACCGAGGCCTGGGGCCATCCACCACTACCCCTCGTGGGACAACTGCCCCTCATGGGACTGGTCTTCCTCCCCTTACATATTTAAAATAGAATAACATTGGTATGTGACTCAGCCAGGCTCTCTCCACATTCCCTCATGGGGACCCTGGACTGGGACCACTTTCTGATGTTGCAAATGGTAAGGTTCCTTTCTAATTTCTACCAACAAACAGGACTGCCAGTGTCCAACTGCTGGCATCTCATGCCTCTTAGCTTTCCTTTCACTGGGCAGCCCCTTCCCACTCACCTGTAATTGCTATATTCTCTCAATTTCTTCTCTTCTGTCTCTGCCTCATTGTTGTCTAGGTTCTCTGGAATTGTGATTTGGTGGCAGAGATGGAATAGAAGGAACTGGAGTGGTCCGAGTCCAGGGCCCACATTAGGGAATGTGGAGAGAGCCTGGCTGAGTCACATACCAATGTTTTTCTTTTTTAAAGATATAAGGGGAGGTAGACTGGTCCCATGAGGGGTGGTGGTCTCATGAGGTGGTGGGTAGCTCCAGGCCTCAGTGGGTCCCCTAGGCCTTGGCAAGTCCTCTGACATCTTGGCAGGTCACCTTGGTGGGTGGGAGACCGTGGTGTGTGAGAGACAGACAGATACATCATGCAGAATGAGTGATTTATAGGCTGATTTTTTTTATTTATGTTTAAAAAGCATTTGTAAGTGAGTACATATGACAATTGTTTTTCTGGGTCTGGGTTACCTCACTTAAAATGATGTTTTCTAGCTCCATCCATTTGCCTGCAAAATTCAAGATATCATTTTTTTCTGCTGTGTAGTACTCCATTGTGTAAATGTACCACATTTTCCTTATCTATTCTTCAGTCAAGGGGCTTTTAGGTTGTTTCCAGGTTCTGGCTATGACAAACAATGCTGCTATGAACATAGTTGGTGATCAAAAGAACAAATAATCCAATAGAATTTGGAGTACATATATAAACAGAGAACTCTCAACAGAGGACTCTAAAATGGTTGAAAGACACTTAAGGAAATGCTCAACATCCTTAGCCATCAGAGAAATGCAAATCAAAACAACTCTGAGATTCCATCTTACACCTGTAAGAATGGCCAAGATCTGATGACAACTTATGCTGGAGAGGTTGTGGGGTAAGGGGAACACTCCTGCATTGCTGGTGGGAATGCAAGCTGGTACAGCCCCTTTGGATGTCAGTGTGGTGATTTCTCAGAAAATTAGGAAACAGCCTTCCTCAAGAGCCAGCAATATCACTTTTGGGTATATATCCAAAGGATGCTCAATCATTCCACGAGGCAGCTGTTTTCAATTCCAGCCTTTGCTCCACACCACGGCTTGTGGAGCAGGAGCTCAGCAACAGGGTAGATCATGCCTCTAGGTCTCTCTGGTTATATTTAAAACTCCTGCAGATCAAAAGGCATGGCTTCTCCATATAACACATGACTGATGCTGACCTGTTTTGGGTACCAGCTGCTCAAGATGGTTCCAAGTTGGTTAGCTGAAATGGTGCACTTGTTTACAACATTCTGGCCAGAACTCCAAATACAAACCTCAGAAAAACCCTACCAAATACTCAGAGACTATTTGCAATTATACCAGACAGTAATCTTGGAACTTAACCATCATTTTAATTTCACAGGATCCCATAGAAAGAACATTGCCCCCATGGCAGCTGAAAGTAATTTTAGAAGATGACGTCCCCTCTCCTAACAAAGTTTGTCCTCAGGGTTAGGGACATCATTTAGGGGTTGATTATGATTGGTATAGGGTTGGGGGTTGGGAGGACATTTTGTAGGCTCAGGGATCTCTCTGAAAAAAGAAGAAGAAATTGGATGGGATAATAGATTAGTGTGAGCTTACTCACACTAATAATAATAATGAGTAATAGAGTGAATACTTGTGAGTTATTATCTATAGGCAATTTACATTGGTATAGATTCTTGTATACCAAACTTAAATTATATTGAATATGTTCCTATTTTGTCTACAATATTGTATACCTAGGCAAAGTTATTTTGTCATATTGTATGCATACATGCTTCTACCTCTGATTAAAACATTTTTGTATATTGATACTATTTTAGGATATATTTATCATATTACAATGTACATTTCTACCTCTGATCAAGATACTTATACATTGTTTACATTTTGAGGTCATTGTCCTCCTTTGTTGCACAGTTGTTTATTATATAATATTCTAATATGAAGTCTTAGTCTTTAAGTTATACAAGTATTAAGAATTATAGATCAATAGTCATCTATGTTTGTCAGACTTATAGTTAGACTAATCAGGTTCTTTACGTACATAGAGATTGTATTCTTCATAGACAGGTAATCTTCAACCTCTTCAAAGAACTGTAGAATATGGCATTTAAATGTTTTTTGGGGGGGAAAGTAGCTGAGACCAGCTCAGCACCCAGCGCCTGAGCAGGTGGCAGGATCAGGACTGCTAAGCATGCACAAGCAGGAGAGCATGGTGGATTCCTGCCATCCTACACAGAGATATTTCCAGGCCATGCAGTGTACTGCAGGGCATCTTTAGCTATTACTCAGATAAAAAGGGTTTATGTGCTGCATGCTCATTCTCAGAGTTAAAGTGCTGAGCACAGTTCCTACCTGGTGGCCCCAGAGCTGGCAGTAATGGTATGTCCACCATTTTGAAAGTGGAGAGAGGTGGAGCCTCTCTGCTTACCATTTTAAAAGCTCTTAAAGACAGTAAAGAATTACAGAAATGCAATAAAGGCAAATCCAGATGAGTCATATTGTTGGATAAATGTATGTAGGCTTGGAAGAGAGATTTGCATTGGTATGGATCTTGGTTTATTGATACAAATTTAAGGTCAATTTTGTTATATGTATATATATTTCTTCTCTTGATTAAGGTATTATGATTGTGCAGCTCACTTAAAAATATAATGTATAATTAGGAAATATAGGTTAATAGATAGTCATCTATAATAGTCAAGCTGGTAGTTATATTAGTTAGGTTTTCTAGATATATAAAGATATATTTCAATTAGATAGGGATTCTTCAAACCTTTCAGAGACCTTCAGAATATGGCATTAAAACTTTTTTAAGAACTTGGGATTTTCATGACAATGAGACACATCTGCTCCTGGCAACACCAATCTACTTCAAGAGGAAGATGGACATCGAAGAGGCTCCTTATGGAGCTACTTAGACATTTGGACAAGAAACTGCTCTTGCCTGGACTGCTTGATGAACTGGACATTCAAGATCCACAGAGAAATGACTGCTGAACTTGCCTAAAGGTGAGATGATCCTTCAGGGTTCCTGCTTCATGAAAGAGTCTGCCAG
The DNA here is from genome assembly GCA_004026605.1 of Ondatra zibethicus. Lineage (NCBI taxonomy): Eukaryota > Metazoa > Chordata > Mammalia > Rodentia > Cricetidae > Ondatra > Ondatra zibethicus. The sequence goes on along the minus strand of PVIU01003912.1, from coordinate 30,551 downwards.
ACATTCTGCAGGACACAGAAGAAAGTGACTGACAAAATGCCAATATAGGCAGAACTGTCTTTGAAATTTCCTGCTTCATGGAAAAGTCTGCTGGATACAATGGGCCTGTAGGCTGAAGATGGATGCCCCAATGTACAAAAGACTGTTAGGTGACTGTCCAGGCAGCGAGATGTCTCTATCAACTCTAGAGTTTTGGAAGTTGCTTACAATGCATTTCCTGTTTACTTAAGTAATTTTATATCCTTCTGGAGTCTTTGATAGAATTGAAAAACTTATAGTTATAGTTTTCCTTAGTTATGATAAAAGATAAAATAGATATAAATATTGTAACTGTAATTCTTGCTTGACAACTTTTTTGTTATATGTAATTTTACTATGTTAAAGTTAAAGCCTTCCTTTTTGTTTAAACAGAAAAGAGGAAATGGTGTGGGAGGTCCTTCTGTCAATGTGTTGTTTTTATTGGCTAATGAATATAGAAACTGCCTTGGCCTGATAGGGTAGAACTTAGGTAGGCAGAGAAGACTAAACTGAATACTAGGAGAAAGAAGGGCAGAGTCAGGGAGACACCATTGAGCTGCCACCGGAGATAAACGTGCTGAAACTTTGCTGGTAGGCCACAACCTCATGGTGATGCACAGATTACTAGAAATGGGTTAAATTAAGATGTAAGAGTTAGTCAATAAGAAGTTAGAGCTAATGGACCAAGCAGTTTTTTAATTAATGTAGTTCCTGTGTGATTATTTCAGGTCTAAGCTAGCTGGGTGGCAGAAAACCAACAAGCAGCTTCCTCGTTACACTCAGGTGACCTCACAGTCTTCTTAAATGAGGGCCAGGTCAGGTGACCAAGTCCCACCATCTATACTGAGGTATTCCCTGCCCATTTCCCCCAGTGCTGACCTGTTACATGTGTGCTTTGTGCAGTTGCATGCCTTTGGTAGGGCCCACCAAAAGCATCCACTTCACCCAATTCCTGTTCACTGTGTATGTGCATACATGTAATTTAAATGCACCTCTGTTTACTGTTAAATATTATAATTGTCTGCCCATTATATCTCAATACAGACTAACAAAGCAATAACTCATGTTTTAAAGTGGTATGTACTTTTATGTCTCTTAAAAAAAATACTGTGTGTGTAATTCAATCCTGCTTTAAAAATATATTAGGCTGTTCTCTACTATTGTCAATTCCACCTTTAAGCTTCTATTAAAAACAGCTTTTTCTTTGTCTTTTATAAGTACAAATATCACCTATTAAGTTGAGAGCCATTACATTCAAGCTTGGACTCAGTTCTCCAGGCAGATTCCATACTGTAGTTATAACTGACAAACAGCCCTCAACTGCTCAGAGATCTGGAAAATATGGCAATTAAATGTTTAATTATTAAAGGATTTTTCATAACAGAGACAGGTTGGCTCCTAGCAGCACTCTATTTGCTCCAAAGAAGACAGAAGAAAAATGGGCACAGAACAATGTTCATCCCCAATTCACTTAATCAACTGCCAAGTGCTGACCACTGGGCAAAACTGTCTTTCATCTAAACTGAAGATCTCCAGATATGGACAGAATCACTGGAATCGACATCCTAGCTGTTCAGGTAAAGGTAGGCTTGTCTTCCTACAGATTGCTAACCCATATGATCTTCTAAAACCTGGCAGGCCCTGCACTAAACAGCAAAAGGCAAACATGACCCTCAATGACTATGGAAGACCCTGCAGAGGGGATCTAGGTAGCCAACCACATAACTTCTCTGTTGGTTTTTAATCAATAACTCCTCAAGTAAAATTTTATCCTTCTCAAAGATCTCTAATGCTGTTTGACAGCTAAGATGTTTCATCAGTTTAAAAGGACAACCTCACCAAACAAATTTCAGTAAAATATAAATATAAGTTATTAAGGTGTGTAACTGCAAGTTATAAAGGTGTGAGGACAAGTACAAGCTATCAAATTTCTCTCTTATGGTGCCTTTCATAGTCTTAAAAATACTTTTCATTGTGCAAAAATATCTGTCACAGTCATTCTGACATAAATATGCTACTGTTTATAGAATGTATATGTCTAAAACTTATGTTTTAACAAACCCAAATGGTGTGGGAGAATTGTCCATATTCTGTCAATCATGATTTAAATAAACGCTGATTGGCCATTAGCCAGGATGTAAGGTGGGACAACCAGACAGGAAGTAGAGGTGGAGCAAGGAGAATAGGAGAATTCTGGGAAGCAGGAAGCTCTCTCGGCATTCCTTACAGACCACCAAAGAAGCAGGATGTGACCTGCCCTGCTGAGAAAGGTACTGAGCCGTGTGGCTAACATAGATAAGGAAAATGGGTTAATACAAGCCACAAGAGCTAATAAGAAGCCTGAGCTAATGGGCCAATCAGTTTATAATCTTCTGGAGATCTCTGTGTGATTTTCTTTGGGGGCTAAACGGCTGGCTGGGGGGACTGGGCTGGACAGAAACCCCAGCTAGCCTGGCCCTTCATGCTACACCCAAAGAATTCTTGTGAGTTCCAGGGAGCCAAATTGAAGAATCTGCCTTAAATAGATCAGACATACCCTTCTCAATTCCCTGGTCCTGAAAAAATGTTTTTCTTCCTAAACTTAACTTTGTCCTCTGTTCTGCCAACACCTTGTCTCCAAGAGACACCAGACAGTTCCATACCACAAAGCCTGGACAGGAGTAAAGCGACCAGCTACCCCAGGATGTGACCAGCACCCAACTTTCTTAGCTCTCCCCCAAGATGATGCCCACAAATAAGCAGGAAGCAGTCTTGAGAATCTGCCATCCCAATTCCTTTAACCTGTTGTGCCTAACTTCCTGCCTTTTTATTATAAGAAAGAGATGGGAATGTTATGATTTGCTGACCTACTGTGTTACCTGGGTAACCTGACCCTTTAAGAGACAAGCCCTGCCTTCTACCAACCCCTCCATTTCTGCCAGGGAAGCAGATATCCTGCCTCCTCCAGCCTGTGCTCTTTCTCTTTCTGTCTCTCTCCCGAAGAGGTAACTTCTGTTCTCTCTCTCCCTTTCTTTCCTGCCCCTCCTCTTGCTCTCCCTCTCCCCCCTTCCCTTCCATAACTCACTGCATAAACTCTATATTCACTGTGCATGATTTATCTGATTGTCTCTCAGTCTCCCACCTACTGAGGTGACCCGCCAAGGCCTCTGGTCACCCACCGCTACCCCTCATGGACTGGCTTTCCCACCTTATATTTTTTTAAAAAAAGAATAACATACATGCACACACAAAAACCAAGTGCAAAGGATTTCAACTCTCATTGATTTGGTGGTTCAGATATGACAAGTTTTCACAAATTGTGACAACTTTACTTCACATTCTCAGTTTATATGGAAGTACATACTCCCTTGACCCCATAAGAAAGATCAGAAACCAGAAAGATAAGCCAGCCTTGGAATTGTTATGCCCAGATCATGGAGTCCCCCCAAAACCAGCTAGGAGACTGAGTCCTATATGTAAAAGCAAACAGCTTTTATTCTTACACAAATTTGTAAACTCAGTCTCTCCATGTGTCCAATGTATTGGAGTCATCAGAGAGCCCCGAGCTCAGTTAGGGTTGGGTTTTTATATTAGTAAACGTGGGGGTGAGAGATTTCTAAGGTTCAGAACCCCTGATTGGCTGACATTTGACTAGGAGGGTCCTGGTGAAAAGCAATGGGTATGTGCTGGCAGTTAATCCTATCTACAGTGGTTGAAGCATTAACCAACCATTAGGAATTTCCTTTGGATGGTCTGTTCCTGGGTGTTGCCCAGTGGTCTCAGTTTGTGGTCTTTCTTGCTTGAAACCAGGTATTGCCTTAGGGTAAACTACTGAGACTCAGGCCTCTTAAGCTTGTCATGGCTGGGTCTTAAAGAATCATGCACAACTCCTCATTTGCAAATGCAGAAAATTATGAGTCTAGGTTCTCATGTTCCCAAAAGAGCCAAAGATGGCGCCTTGGTCCCAACACATCTTTTAAGACAGGATTCTATGATTCCTTCATGTAGATGGGATCCTCACAAGTTGCATTTTCACAGAGTAAGCTAGAATAGACATTTCTAGCTAACAAAAGGGACAAACATGCTTGTTTCAGCATCACAAATTTGGAAACTACTACCTAGTGAGAATTCATAACTATACCTCTCCTCGAATTGGCATGAAGCCCCCAAATAAGAACATTTACTTAAATTGAATGGAGGAATATACACCCAGAGAATCCACTGGATCCAAGCCAATTGTGGAAAGCTACAGACTTCCAAGATACAACAGGCGAGCAGGATGACATTAGTGTAAAACAGAAGTAAGTCAGTGGAATTGCAGATTTCAACTATTTAAATGTTCTAACCAGCATACGAAAGCATCTGTTCAAATACTTAAAAGAAATCCCACAGTTTGCTTGCGAAAAGCCTCCCCCTGGCTCCTGCGCTTGAACACCTGATCCCCAGGTGGTGGCGCTGTTTAGGGAGGTTGGGAAGCTTTTTCCAGCACAGGGCCTCTTCTGGTAGAGGTCAGAATAAGGTTGGAGGTTTACAGCACTCTGGCTGTGGCTCACGTGTCCGCATCCAAACCTCCTGATGTGCAACAGCTCATCCCACACGCGTCTGTCACCAAGCCTGTCCCAGCTGCCATGACTTGCATTCCATGCAATTGCGAGACAAAGTAAACAGACTTTCCTTCCATCTTCCTTCTGCCTGATATTTTGTTCCCACAACAAGATCAGTAACTAATACACAAAACTATTTTGCTTCATCAACATCTGCACCATGTTTCCTTTGTGTGTGGCCCTGTCCTAAATCCATCTCTGTATTTGCACACCGCATCCTTCCCAGCTATAAAGCAGGTGCTAATAGCTTTGTGGATGAGGAAATCAAGACTTCAAGAAGCAAAGGAACATGTCTAAACTTATACAGCGTGAACCAAGGTCCTGGAGTCCAATTCCAAGGAGTACAGCCTGTGCTTTTTGTAACTCTATCAATGATCAGCTTACCTGTTTAATAGGTGGGGAAGTAGCAGCAGAAAACCCACCTCAATAGCGGGTCCCTCGCCTCGTATCCATTAACCCCTGATATAAATTCCAAGCACTGAAAATAACAATAGTAAAAGAGGAGGTAGATAGAAGAGGGAGGTGTGGGGGGGGAGGAGATGCAACTGCTAGAATAGAAGTATAACTGAAAGTAGAAACGCAGTATCAGAAGAACTGCATATCAGATACAACTGAAGTAGGATCAGGCTGATGAAAGACAGGAAATGGTCCACGGCTGAAGAGATAGTTATCCAGTAGCTATCTCAGAACAGATAAGGTCTCAGAGAAGGTCAAAGAAGATCTCGATTTAAAGAGATAATATAGGAGCCCACTCCTACAAAGTCAGCTAGGGTTTCTGGAGTGGGGGTCATTAAGGCCAAAGGAAAATCAGATGAAAGAAACAGAAGACAGGATAGAATCAGGAGGTCTGTCTGGTCATGCCAAAGCAGCCACACAGCCCAGAGTTTATTTTAGAGCTTGCTTATATACAAAAGCAGAACAAAGCACAGCATAGACAGTCAGTCAATATCTAACCACAAGCCCATTCCTGTCCTTGAGTGAGCAGCCTCCTCTCTAACGTGTACTTACTCTTCAGAAGGAGCCTTGATATTCCTGAGGTTTGTCGTCCACAGTATACGTTCTACTAGATAGAGTGTTTTTTTTCTCCTGGGCTAAATCAGAAGTCTCTCATAGCCCTAAAGGTTATTGGAAAAAGCAGAGCAGGCAAGCTTGAACTCAAACGACTTCTTTAAGGCAGAGAAAACTCCAGATGGAAACTGAGTCACACGGGGGCTCCCACAAGGTAACAACTGAGATTCTTTCAGGAGAGCCCAATTTCAGAAAGTAAATCTCACACTGTAAATTACCCAGACAGAAACCGCGGAACACAGAAGGCTGGAGGATGGTAGGTGAGAGGACTGCAGAGCTCATTCCTATTTTCCATATGCTCAACTATGCTCGCAGTATTATATTGTCCTTAGCAAGGTAACACACATAGACAAGATGATTAGGGGGCCCTCAAAATATGTTCTCCCAGGAAAAGCTGTCTCAGCTAGGACAGTTTCCAACAAAAGCTACCTCTTTCCTGGGTAGTCTTGAGAATTACCTTTTTTGATTCCCTGTAGTCAGACACCAGAATATTGGGGGTCTTGAATACCAGCATCAGTAACCCTCAAGGCTCAGAATAGGATGTCTATGGCAAGTGAAGATCTGAGGGTAAAAAATTAACTCAAGCATGTTACCTCTGCACGTTCTTTATTTTTGGGGCAAGGGGCAAAAATGAAGAGAAGAAGAAGAAGCATAAGGGGTGATTGATATCCACGATGTTTCTAGTTTTTACAGACATAGTTGCACAATTTCATGCAAAGACAATGATAATATGCACATCAAAATCACAGAAAGGGCAGGTAGGACCTGACAAAGCTGTACTCCTGAACAGGTGACCCGACCCAGGAAAGAGCCAGCATTCAAGGGGATGTACCTGACATTCCAAACCATTAGATAAAGTTACTAAATATCCCTGAGTCCTGGATTCACCCATTCTCCTCACCCAATCTCTTTTTTGATATCCAGCTTTGGGGACACCCAGATCTGTTTGTTAGCAAAGGTGGGACACACTACGTTCCTGTTCAGTGCCTGTCTTCTATATAAATTTCTATGTGGTCTGTTAGCATGTAATTTTGTAGAATAGACTCTATGTAAATTTGACTGATAGAACAAAGAGTGAATGCTGTTGCTCTAAGGCCTCGTCGTGTGGGGTAACAGAAAGATCATTCCGTTGCCCATACAGGAGAAATTACACTGCTGAGGTGTTTTGAGAATGAATTCTATTTTAAAGGGAGAATCATGGCCTCACAAGGTTTCCACAGATATGACATCGACTTTTCCAAAAGACAAGTGTTCCCATAGCTCTTCAAAACAGGTTATTCCATGTAGAGGTGCACATTTACACTTCCTGTGGGGCTGCCTATTGGTCTGTCAGCTGTATATTTACTGTGTAGCCTTGTGACGCCAACACACACGCACAAACACACACACACACCCGAAAAAAATTTACAAAAAAGGATAAAAGTGACCAGAACAAAGAAGCTCATGACTCAAAGTGAGCAATAACCAGGCTGACGGCTGATTTCTCCACAGCAATACAAAAGTTGAAACACGTGATATGATGTCAGCAATTTGGTGGTAAAAAAATAAAATCATCTAGGAAATACATAACTAACATTTTTTATTACAGAACAATGATATTTTTAAACGATATTTTAAAAAGATTTATTTGGGGACCAGTGAGATGGGTCATTGGGTAAAGACTGTTATCACTAAGCCTCTCAATCTGAATTTCATGCCTGGAACCTACATAGTGGAAAGGGAGAAATGACCCCTTCTGCAGGCTGCCCTGCCACTTCAACACATGTGGTGTGACACATATACACCTTCACACACACACACACACACACACACACACACACACTTAGACAATCACATTTCACATGCACATAAATGTACATAAACTAAACTAATATTTTTTTCTAAGAAGGATCACTTCACTCCTGTTTCAGCTGCTCTGCTGCCTGCAAGAGCTTGCAGTCTATTTCCATCTCTGGACAGGAGTGTTGGGATCTTCCACTACATCCTGCCACTGCATCCAGCTACTGCATCCAGCCAGTGCATCCTGTCACTGCATCCAGCCAGTGCATCCTGTCACTGCACCCAGTCACTACATCCTGCCACTGCATCCAGCTACTGCATCCAGCCACTGCATCCTGTCACTGCATCCAGCCAGTACATCCTGTCACTGCATCGAGCCAGTGCATCCTGTCACTGCATCCAGCCAGTGCATCCTGTCACTGCATCCAGCCACTGCATCCAGTCACTACATCCAGCCACTATATCCTGCCACTGCATCCAACCACTGCATCCTGTCACTGCATCCAACCACTGCATCCTATCATTGCATCCAGCCAGTGCATCCTATCACTGCATCCTGTCACTGCATCCAACCACTGCATCCTATCATTGCATTCAACCACTGCATCCTGCCACTACTCCAGCTTTCTTACTTGAGTTTCAAGGATCATAGCATCAGGCTTGCATGACAAACACTTTTACAGATTGAACCTTCTTGCCAACCCTAAAATGACATTTTTCATAAGATAATAGGGAAAACAATAACAATAGATTGCTACCAAATGTATGTGAAAAGGGTCAAATATTATTTTTTAATAGTAAATTTAACTGTCCCATAAAAAAAGACATATAGATGGCTACCTAGTATACAAAAAAGGTACTAGCTTAACATTGTTAATGATTAGAGAAATGTAAACAAGCATCAGGAAGCACCAAGGACAAACATAGGCAACAGTGTGGAGAAACTGGAACTGTTAGACCCCGTTGTAAGTGCAGTGGCTGCTTACACCATGATGCAAAACAGTTTGGAAGCCCTCAAAAATTTAAATCAGTCTTACCATTCAATCCAGGTTCTTTGTATAGCTGAAGGAATTGCAAATAAAATCTTGAAGAGATAATGCACAGCACCATACATCTTGCATAATTGATCAAGCAACCAAGATAAGGAAATAACCAAAGTGTCTATCAATAGATACTAAAAAAATAAAATGAGTGGTGAATACACGCAATGGGACTTTCAGCCTTCAAAAGAAAGGGAAATTTTCAACAGCAGACATTAACGTGAGTGCTTTGTTAAGTGAAGTAAGTCAGACTCAGGATGGTAAATCTAAGTAAAAAGAAAGACAGAGAGACAGAGACAGAGAAAAACAGAAAGATAGAAAGAGAGAGGGACTCATAGGTAATCTATATATTGAAGCAAACAGAAAAGGACTTTGCTGTCAAACATAGTAAATTCACAGAGTTTCATTATACTTGAAGTGCACAATGGAATGAAGATATTTACTAAGGAAGTTAAATCTCAGTGGGATAAAAAGAAAGTTCTTAGGCCTGAAACTACTATATAAAAATTAAGACTTTAATTGCTGCATTCAAAAGCAAAATGCTTTTTGCATGTTGTTTGATGGAAATGGAAAATTTGAAGAACACTCAAGGTGAACGTCTCCAGGTTTTGATGTCATTTACCAACAGGACGTGTCTAGGGAAAGGCATAGATGAAGTGAAACTCTACTCTTCCAACATTAGCCCCTCCAGCGCTGTTTGTTGCTAATACTTCTGCAAGTGAAATTAGTTAAAATTGGGTGATCATAATAATGAAATGTGTAGTACAGAAGAATTTTAACCATCTCTCAGGGGAAACATTTAACATATTTTGCTTATTTCTCTCCAGCTTCTCACCATTCATATTTTAACTCTTCCATTTTCTTTGTTAAATTCATCTAAATCCTCTACTTTATCTTCAAATTCTGGCATTCTGTCTCCTGCTTGATTTATTCTCATTGTTAGGCTTTCCCATGGCTTTTCTAGCTGGGATACTGAGTCTTCTAGTTCTATCTTCGTTTCTGTTTGTGTACTCAGCAATGTTTCTATCTCTTTATTGAATTCAGTTTTCAAATTCTAAATTATCTTTTTTGTTTCATTCAGTTGTGTAATTGTATTTTCCTGGACGTTATTATTAGAGATTTGAAGGATATATCACAAAGTATTTTCTCATCTGAAAAAGTCCCTTCCAGAACATCTCAGATTATCTCTATTACTTCAAGGCAACTACATGTTTAGGTTACTATTATTAGAGTTCAGCGAAGTTTGTGTTTCTGTAAATTTTCTTTAAATTGTTTGCATTCATTGATAATGTTTATAATTATTATTTTAAGTTCTGTGTGAGGTTCATCTAGGTAGTTCTTATAAGGGTATATGTCTATAGGACCAGGGGTTTGACAGGAAGCATGCTGTTTTGATCTTCACGTTTTTCTTTCTGCTAATTTAACCAGGCATGTGGACTTCTTTCTTTGTTTGTCTGATGTGGTAAACAGGTCATCCTTAGATTGGGCCAGTGCTGGAGATGTGTGACCTGGACCAAAACAGGGTATTCAATGAGCTGTTTAATTGAAACAGGTAAAGATGGCTCCCAAATTATAAATCTAAAGCTAAGTCAGGCACAGGGTCTCCCAAATGAGAGGATTCATAGGCTGAAGGTCTGGGACCAGGCCTGTGGGTTTGTCGGTGCCTGGAGGTTGGAAGGAAGAGGGGAAAGTGAAGAAGAAACTCACCCAGGAAAGGTAGCTCATACACAAAAAGGGCACATGTGCTTGAGGTCTCCTAGTCTGCTATCATGTGTACATTTTTAATAGTTATGGTTACATGATGTGGAGGGCAGAATGCTAAAATGACCCTTTGCCTTCAAATGTTTCATATAGTCTTCTTAATTCCTCTATTGAATTTGTTTTTTTTTTTTCTCAAAAAGCCAGCTTTATTTCTAATACTCTGATATGAACCTTTAGCGGGTACCAATAGTCACTTGCCACACTCGGACCAGGTTGTCTGTGTAACCAGCAAACAGAGTCTGGCCATCAGCAGACCATGCCAGGGAGGTGCACTAGGGTGGCTCTGCCTTGCTGCTGGTGCTGATAACTTCTTGCTTCAGCTCATCTACAATGATCTTGCCCTCCAAGTCCCAAATCTTGATACTGGGGCCAGTGGCAGCACATAGCCAGTAGCGGTTGGGGCTGAAACACAAGGCATTGATGATGTCCCCACCATCCAGTGTGTAAAGGTGCTTGCCTTCATTCAGATCCCAAAGCATGGCTTGGCCATCCTTGCCTCCAGAAGCACAGAGAGATCCATCTGGAGAGACTGTCACTGTATTCAGGTAGCCAGTGTGGCCAATGTGGTTGGTCTTCAGCTTGCAGTTAGCCAAATTCCATACCTTGACCAGCTTGTCCCATCCACAGGAGACGATGATAGGGTTGCTGCTATTCGGGGAGAAGCGGACACAAGACACCCATTCTGAATGACTCTCATCCTGGACAGTGTACTTGCAGACACCCAGAGTATTCCATAATTTTATGGTCTTGTCTCGGGATCCAGAGACAATCTGCCGGTTGTCGGAAGAGAAGGCAACACTCAGCACATCCTTAGTATGGCCTACAAATCGTCTTGTGGTGGTGCCCGTTGTGAGATCCCAGAGGCGCAGTGTTCCATCCCAGGAGCCTGAGAGGGCAAACTGGCCATCAGAGGAGATAACAACATCACTAACAAAGTGGGAGTGACCTCGCAGAGCACGCTGTGGTATGCCATAGTTGGTCTCATCCCTGGTCAGCTTCCACATGATGATGGTCTTGTCTCGAGACGCAGACAGGATCATGTCCGGGAACTGCGGGGTGGTGGCGATCTGGGTTACCCAGACGTTATGGCCTTTGAGGGTCCCACGAAGGGTCATCTGCTCGGTCATGACTGCAGCTGATGCGAGTGTCGCCGGAGCGACAAGGATGGCACTGGATAGCTCAGGGAGCCAAGTACCGCAGCGGCAGCCCTCTATTGAATTTGTTTAAGCTCTGCAAATATGACTGGATAGTTGGTTGCTCTCGTGATTAGGTTATGTTGTGTAAGATTCCATCTTACCTTAAGGGCATTCTCCTGCTAACTGTAGAAGTAGATTCCATGCTTTGAGAAAATCACATGTCTGTTAGCCTGAAATCAGCCCCAGTGAGTTGAAAGCAACTCAAGCTAGCCAACAAGCAGCCGCCAAAAGAGAAACTCAGTCCTACTGCCAAAAGCCAGCAAAGTTGGATGGAATTTTGGGACCTCAAAATGGCTCTACAGTCTCCTGCCTACCACTGTGATATGAGTCTGATGAGATCATGAAAAAGGTCATCTGTGCTGGGGCTACTAACATAGTCTGTGTGCATTTACAGAGCTAAATGTGTGGCAATTTGCTACATATGAGAAGAAAACACATATATGTATTTTGTGAACTGTATAAATTTAAAGATAAAAATAGAATGTTTACCAGCAAAGAAAAATGTAATAACCACTAAGAAAGCAATTAGACAGAGATAGTCAAATTTGATTTATTTTGTTTATTATGAGTATCTTATTATATACCCTTAAAAGATAGATTGTCCATAAATATTATAACCTCAATATCATTATCCCAATTTTAAGCCCCCCATGCCTGTCCAAACAATATTCTCCATAACCGTCATTTGATTGCTGTGTCAGCTTGACTAGGTACCTGCCCTTCAATAAAGGAGATAATCTTTGTTTGTTTGGGTGGATCTCTTCCAGTCCCTTGAAAAGCATGCAGAATAAACTTGAGATCTCCCCAATGGGAAAAGAAATGAAGTCTCAGGGTTTCAACACTAGCTTTTGAGGGAGTAAGCAGCCAGCCCCATCCCATATACTCCAGACTTTCCAATCATCAGAGTCAGTACCTTGAAATGATGTGTGTGTGTGCATGTGTGTCTGTGTAGAAGATACTCCAAATTCACATATTTTCACTTACAAATGTCTACTTACTATAATTCATTTTCAGAGCCAAAATCAATATTTGCAAGAATTTCATGTTCATTTCTGACATGTGCGAAAAAGAAAGAGCTACCTTACATTACTGGTTTCCCAAATGGAAATGGTAAAAGTCAAGCTCTATCTTCTTCTACTTTACAGGGTACAAAAAGAATCAAATTTGAAATAACTTTCATGTATTTTGGTGTAGTATGAGTTCTAATAGGTTTTAATAATAAAAAGTCAGAGTCAGATATTTGGGGAGATGCTGAGAGATCAGAGAGATAAAGGAACAAAACCACAGCCTCCGTATCTTTCAACTTCCCAGCTGAAAAGAGACTCAGCTCTTATTTCCTCCCACCTTACCACTTCTTTCAGCCTGGCCATTTCACTTCCTATCTGTCTCTACAGACCTCCAGACCTCTATGATTAGCTAATGGCTACTTCTGCCCTCTGATCTTCAGGCAAGCTTTATTTGTACACACAAGATCTCACCACATTTCCCCTTTGTCCAAAAATTTTAAAAAAGGAAGTTTATAACTAATATAAGAAAAACTATATACAATAAGTACAATAACTATATACAATATATACAGGCAATAAATACATCGGCAATGTCTAATCCATTAATACTTGACAAATTCAGAGAAAATATTCCATTTCTATCTTGTCTTCATGAGTCCAAAAGTTGTGCCTAATTCACTTTCTATTCTAAGTTGTATTATCAAAACTATCTTTTTATGTCTCTCAACCTTATATAATTTACATTTCTTTAGTGAATTTCTTTTCTGAATCTGGCAGCAAGAAAAGCTATAACTATAAAGTCTTCAGCTCCATCACAGACCCAAAAAGGAAGTATGTGAGAAATTACAGAAACAACTGGCTGTCTGGACAGTCACCAAAGGTTCTTCTGTGATGTTAGTTCATCCATCTTCAGCCTATAGGCCTAGCATATCTAGACTTTTCTGTGAAGCAGGATATTCTATAGAGTTCTACTTTGTCTTGTCAAAGTTTGGCAGTCCTTTCTTTTCTGTCCTGCTTGTCCAATTTGTATAGTATACTATCAGCAGACCAGGCAAGAACACTTTCTTGCCTAGTAGCTAACCTTTGCAACGAAGAAAGTAACCTCCATGTGGAGTTTCTTTAATTCTCATCATCTTCTTTGAAGTAGAGTGGAGCAAAAGCAGACATGTCTCATTGCCATAAAAAAGAGAAAAGAACCTATGTCATTAAAACATCTTAAATGTCATATCTTAAAGATCTCTAAAGTGTTTGAAGATGACCTGTCTATCTAAAATATATCTCTGTTTGACCGTGAAAACATGCCTAATTATGACTACAAGTTCAATTGTAATAGGTGACTAATTGCTAAGCTGCATTCCTTTTTTATCTTAAATAGTTGGTAATAATAACTTGCAAGAGCTAGAAATTTGTATTATATTGTTAAATAACTTTCCCAGGTACCACGCTTTGAACAAGATTAGAAATGGATCTATAGTATGCTCTAACAAAAATAATCTCAACTTTGCATCAATATATGAAAAACTTCAAGCCAATGTAAAATATTTCAAACTAATAGTTATTCTTTTAGTTTAAAAATAGTTTCAATTTGGCTGGGAAGTGGAAAGGTAAGGTGGCTGTGGTTTTGCTCCTTTGTTTCTCTGATGTCTCAGCATTTTCCCCAATATCTGACTCAGGGCTTTTATTATTAAGATCTATTAGAACTCGTGCTACATTTTGTTGGTGATATGACTGTTTAAAATGACCTCCAAGAATACACAATATACATAGACTGTACTACCTAATGTCTCTAAACATGAGAATCCCATGAAAATAAGACTAGAATCTTATTTCCACTTATATCTATTTATGGGGTTCTGAGTTCAAGCATGATTAATCAAATAAGGTTCCCAAGAAGCATGCATTAAACAAGAATATGCCTTGACTGGACAAGAAAGACTGTTGTGACCAGAGGCTTTAAGAAACCTACCCTATATTTTTCCTGGAAGCACTTATTCAATATTCTTCAAATCTTAATTAACAAAAATCAATTGTGTATATATGTTTTGTAAATAAGCACACAAAGGTATATCTATATATCCATCTATCTAGTTATAGATAGATAGATATGGATATATAGGGGCATGTGTGTGTGTGTGTGTGTGTGTGTGTGTGTGTGTGTGTGTGTGTGTCCCCTTCATACAGGGTATGGGTCCCTAGAGAATTATTACAACACTTTTACCACCCTGATTCTGTGAGAGTCTGTGCCCCTGGTTGGCCATTACTACAAAGAATGCTCTCCCAGCAGTCTAGGGCATAAAAGAAGAAACTATAGTCACCATTTGATTTTGGGAATGAAACTTTATTGGCACATACCATTCATTTATGTATTATCCATGGCAACTTTTATGCCACATTGAAAAAATTAAGCAGTTGTAAGAAATAATAAAAAATTAAGTAATTGTAAGAAATAATATAAGATCTAAAAGGGTGAAAATATTTTCCATTTACCCTTTAGAGAAAAATTTGTTTGTCTCTATATTAAAATATTAGAACATAAAAAAATAACCCCAAAATGGGTATGGTTCCAAACTTGATAACAAGGGCATCTGTCTTCAGATTGTTTATAAATCTTTAGATGAAGAAAATAATTCAGTTGATGTGGCACTTTGGGGTGTGTGTGTGTGTGTGTGTGTGTGTGTGTGTGTGTGTGTGTGTGTGTGTGTCTGTGTCTGTGTCTGTGTGTGTGTGTATGAGAGAGAGCTAGTGTAAAGTGCATCAAATTTTACCAAACTTCTATGACAGTGAAATGGCCTTTATGTTGCTCTGTGCACTTAAAACTTTGCAAAAAGGAAGCAGAGCAATACTTCTAGAAATTTCCCAGCTGAATTATTTGATTAACTATATTCAACTTCAGTGTGTGTCTAAGGCAAAGATATGCAATAAAGATCACAAGTAAATTACTGTATGATTCCTTACACATCTGAAGTACAGTTTTCCTTCCTTAATCAATTCAGCAAATATTTACAGACACTTGTATTTTTTCATACACTGTTCTCAGGGACAAGTGAGTAAAACAAAAAGAAATATCTAAATTTAAAACACTTATTCTTGGAAAAGAGAGAAACAATTTTTTAAGAAGACCCAATACTTTGAATAAAAAAACAGAAAAGTAATGGAGAGAATAAAATAGGTTAGATTTGAAGGGTACATGTTGTTAGCTTCCTATCACTATTGTAGTAAGTTATTGCATGCTTAGGGGGTTAAAACAGTACAAATGTATTGTCTCATAGCTTAGAAGTGAGAATTATTTCAACTAATTCTTAAATCAAACTGTGGATAAGACTGTATTTTTTTTAGATGCCCAAGTGAAGAATCTGTTTCCTGTCCCAGCTTCTAGGGCTACTAACATCCTTAGGTGGTAGCTACATACCTATCTCTGCCTTTATTTTTGCACCTTAATCACACTCTATTTATTTATTTTTATTCTTAACAGTGTCATATATTTGTATGTGCTTGTGTGTGTGTATATATATATATATATATAAAACGCACAAATATATATAGTACTTAGTAATTTCACCTCTCATTCTCCTCCTTTCCCTGATGAGAACTTTCTTCTTCCCAGCAAGTCCCCCTCCTATTTTCATGGCCTCTTTACATGCCTGACTCACTGAGTTTAATCACAGTTGTTTGTACAACCATGGGTAGAAGGTTAATTACCAGAGAACAGGGAATTTATCATTGGTTATAGCACTGAAGAAAATAATAACCTCTTTCCTGAAACCATTAGCAATCTGCCAATAAACTCTCAGCAAAAGGTGCCTCTTCACAAGTCCCTCTCTCATCCACGATCAAATGTTGACAGGAACAATCTCAAAAGGTCTTGTATAGATAACCACAATTGCCGCAAGTTCATGAGTGTGACAGTTAATGTCCAGAACACATCTTTTTGCTACAAATCTCCCCATTGCACGTTCAGTCTTCTCGCCCTCTCTTCCTCATTGTTCCCTGTGTCTTGGATGGGGTGATAAAACTGTCCATTTAAGGCTGATCAACAACACTTATTTTTAACATCTTAGCAAACTATGGCTTTCTGCATTGACTGCAATAAGAACATTGTCAGATGAATATTAAACTCAGCACTAATCTATGGTTGTAAAGGCATATTTAAAAGGCACTTTAGCATAGATATCCATTCTTGTTTCCTGGTTCCATTTGTTTGTAGTACCTTTCCCACCATTTTGCCCAAAGATAGTGTCTGTTGATAATGAAGTGTGACTCTCACATGCAGCAAAAGGAAAGATTTTGTTTTATGATCCAATCTTCTACTTTGTGTCTCTAGTTAAGATTATTGAGAACACTAATATTGATGGTTATTGTTGACAAGAGTATATTGAATCCCGCCATTTTGCTGATTTTGTAATTTTTGTATTTTCTTAGTCTTTCATTTTAGAACTATCTTAATTTCATTTATTTTTTTTCCTGTAGCCATTTGGGAGTATTTATCTTTCTCTTCAGTCTGATGAATTTCTTCCAATATAATATCCTCTGTACATCTGGCTTGATGGTCATAAATTCTTTTAGCCTGTTTTTTGTCAGGAAAAAAATTCTCTTTGAATATGATAGGTACTTTTGTCATATATATTAGGATGATTTGACAATTGTTGTCTTTCAAAATTTGAAATACAATTTTTTCAGCCTTTGAATTTTAAGATTTGCATTGAGAAGTCAGTAGTTATTTTGGCTGCCTTGCCCTTGCAGGAGTCTTGGTCCCTTTCTGGACCCATTTTCTTGCAGCTTTCAATACACTTCACTTGATCTGTAGTTTCAGTGTTTGAATTATGATATGGAATGGCAAATTATGATATGATCCTGTTCATTTGGTGTTCCGTGTGCCCCTTCTATCTAGATAGAGTTTTCTTTTTCTAGGTTTGGGGAACTTTCTTTTGTGTTTTTTGAATATATTTATTACTTCTTAGTGTGAACTTATTCTCCTTTTTCTATGCCCATAATTAGTAATCTTACCTTTTCATGGTGTCTCAAACATCTCTCATGTTCCATTTATATACTTAAAAATATTGACCCTAACCTGACTGAATGATACAAATTTTCTACCTTTTCTTCAGTTCCTTATACACTATTCTCCTCAAGTCTATTGGTATGAGGTTTTATTCAGTTTTAAATTTTTGTTTTATATTCAGGTGTTTTGTCTGCATGTATATCCATGTACCACATGTCAGAAGTGGCCACAAAGGCCAGACTAGAGATCCCCTGGTACTGAAGTTGCAGAAGGTTGTGAGCTACCAAGTGGGTTCTGAGATACAAACCCTGGTCCTCTTGGAGAGTAGTCATTGCTCTTAACCCCTGAGCATCTCTGTAGCCCCTTTATAAGACTTCTTTCCTGAACTTTTTATTTATCTTATAGTTTATTTTGTTACCAGCCTTTCAGTTTGGCCTGTCTTCAGTATTTCTCTTTGAATTCTCTTTTCATATTCTGAATTGGTGACCCTTTTTTATTCAGATATTTTGTTTCCTCAGAATAAATATTTTATTCTATTTGAGTTATTTAAACCTTTTATGATAGTTATTTTGAATTCTGTGTCTGGAATTTCATCTAGGTCATTATCATTGGGGAAACAGAACTATGGGATCTGTAATTTGGAGAGGTAATGATTTGTCTTGTTTTGTTTTTGTTTGTCTTGTTTTGTTTTCATGTTTCTTGTGTTTCAGCCTGTCTGATGTTAGATCACTGGTTAAGAATTTTTCACTATTAATGTCTTTCAGTTCTCCTCTCCTTTCTCCCTTAAGTAGAGGTATTTACAGTGTTCAAGAGAGACTACATTATTTTAGGCTGAAGATCACACTTTCCTTTTTATAGACTATTGCTTGGTTCATCATAATCTGTCCTTAGACTCCTGGGTGAGGACTAGCTGCTTCTACCATCACTCTCTATCAGTTAATTGTAAAACACTCACTCCTGAGTACAGGATCAATAGAACTTCAGGTACTAGAATATTAGGTATTCTGAGTATTGGTGAAGAACCTAAAGAGAAAGAAAAAAAGTCACAGTAAGATGTGTAACTAATATTAGGAATAAAGGAAGATGGAACACATCTATAGGAAGGAGTAGTGGAGGAGGTGTGGGTAGACATGCGGAAGTTTTCCAGGTAGACAGAAAAAAAATAAAGGAACCAATGTGCAACCAGACAATGTAGACTAGTGTCATCTCTTTGGAGGTCAGGTCACAGAGATGATGAGGTAGGGAAGCTTGTATTCTTTGAAAGGGAGAATAAAGGGAGGCAAAGTTATAGAGAAAGGGAATACAAACAGTGAGGGAATAGTGAAGGGCCAAGCCCTCCTGCAACTCTGACCTTCAGCATCATATGAGTAAGGAAGAGCTGTTGAGTGGAACATGAGCTGGCTGGGGACTGGCTAGGAGGGAAGGTTGTTGACTGACTTTCTGATCGCATAGAGAGGCCAGAGATGGGGCTGGAGCCTTGGTGCACTCCATACTTCAGAGGGTAACAGAGCATTTGGTCCAAAGCATTGGCAGCCTTCCCAATCTCAGGTGGTGAACTGGAGCTGAGGCTGAAGTATGGAGGGATCCAAACCTCAAATGACACAACAAAGGTCCTCTCACTCTGACCATCTTTGGTGAACTTCACAATTCCTTGATCATCAGGTGAAACCAATGTAGAGAAATCTGTTTCTCCATGTAAGATAATACATTCACAGGTTCTGTTCACTGAAAGGGGGTTATATTTTGGAAATCATTCTTTAGCCAATCCCACACATTGAATTAATTGGTCAGAGTGAGTCTCTTTGGGGAAGTGATCATTGTACTTAAATTTGGAGGCACAGATGAAGTGAGTCTATTCTTTAGGTGAAAGGGAAAAATGTCTAGTAAGGACCCGAAGAAGGAAAACATCTGCATTCAAGAAACACACAGAGGAACAAGTAGCAGAAAATGATTTGAAAAGTCTGGGACATGAAATCAGGAAAACCCCAAAGGGAAATGCCAAGGATTGCCCCATAGCTTTAATAAAAACTTGGGTTTTTCTCTCACTTATGGTTTTGATTACAGGGAAGATGAGATCCTATCATCCTCCTGCTAAATTAAGGAGTGAATTCTGTGAGGCAAAGTCAACAGAAGCAAGGATGCCTGCCCAGAACTGTCAGAACAAAACCTGCATTGGACAAAACCTTTTCTGGTACTACTGCCTTGGCCTTCTTTGGAGAAATAACGTCGTAAGTTCTGTGGCTATTTTCCATGAGGTATTTGTTTTTCACTATTGACTTGTATGTGTTCCTTATGTTTTAGATATTAACCTCTTTTTAAAATATAGGGCTGACAAATTTTTCCCCAAATTATGGGGTAATCTTTTAAAGTTCTTTCTTTTATCTTCTATTTTTCTTTACTTTTCTTTTTTTTTCTTTTGTGGCTATGCGAAGTCTTTTTAGTCTGTAGGAATCTCACTTGTTTATTCTGGCTGCTGTTGTTGTTGCCAATACCTTTAGTACCATACCTAAGTCATACAAATACACAACTAGTAAAATGGTAAAGTACTTAGTGTCATAAGGAGGGCTATAATATAAAATATAAAAGAACAAAGAGTATATATTAGTGAGGATGAGAAGAAAGGGTGCTCTCTGAACACTGTTTAAGGAAATGCAAATTGGTACAGATGCTAAGGCAAACAATACAGTTCCCCCGAAGATATCAAAAACAGAATGAGCATTTTATTTAACATCCCTCAAATTAAAAGCAGACCTGAAAGTGGGTTCTACATCACCACGATCAATGAAGTATTCTTCACAATAGCCAAGGTGTAGAAGCAGACTAAGATCCATTCAGAGATGAACACACAAAGAAAATGTGATATACACATACAAAAGAAAAGCATTATATTGAAAAGAAAGGAAATCCTACCCGTTTAAACCGTGTGGATGTAGCAGGCAGGTGTTATTTGTTATTTTAAATTATGTGTACCAGGGATTGAGAGAGAGAGAGAGAAAACAAAACTTCCTCTATTTATTTATTTGTTATATATATTATATTTGTTATTTGTTGATGAGGAAAATCTGTAATTATGTAAGTATGTACGTACATTTATATTGATTATTTGGCAGGAGAGAAAATAATCAACAGTATATTCTCCTTATTCAATTTACCTTCTCCCTCATTAATTTGTTTGTCTTACTCTATCCCCTTGATATCCTTTCAAGTTCATCTTTCAAGAAAATGATAAATGTAATATATTTTAATTTAATTTTCACAATGGCATTTCTAACTTTTATTATTCCACTGCATTGAATTTTAAGTTCCTTAGAGTTTCTTGTCTCATCAATCCACATTATAATTTATTCCCATTGTTTTCTCAACATGTTTCAAATTTCATAAAATCATCCTTTCTCATTCTGCATGGCAGTTTGCATCAAGGTTGCTTTCTATTCTGATTTAAACATATTACTGAGATTTACTCTTCTTTTGCATCTTCAGAACAATATTTCATTTTTTCCCTTGCCTTACATTAGCTTTTGCAGAACCTCTTTGTTGATTATTCTCTGTTCACTTCTCACTGGGCAAAATCTTCAAAACAATATTTCATTTTTTTCCCTTGCCTTACATTAGCTTTTGCAGAACCTCTTTGTTGATTATTCTCTGTTCACTTCTCACTGGGCAAAAGGAGGTCCTGCCACTTTGTATTGTCCAAACCTATCATTTTGGCATAATTTGTTTCCACAATGCACTGTTAAAATACAAGGCATAACAGGATGCTATTCTCAATTATAGTCCAGTTCCCAGTATCTATGGGCTTCTTTATAGTGTGACATTGTTGCCCTGTGACTGGTTTCCTTCAAATCCTGCTATCCTGAACTCTTATATGCTAGGAATTTATATTCTGGCATTCTTAGGCAGCTGTCTCTTATAATCCTGCAGCAAACCTACTCCACAGAGTGAAGCCCAGTGTTCCAAGTCCATGTCTCTTGTTTCCTTTATCCACAGCTGTTTGGGGGTCTGTAGTCCCAGATTACATACATCAGTACTGCTAATGGAGATGTAGTCCTTCATTGTGTGCTCTCCAAATTCACTGTTGGTCTCTTGAGAAGACACAGCAGGATAAATAGGCTGGCTGTTGAGAAACAATATTCTTTTCTTTAAAATTTTTTATTAGAGTGCGCTGGAATAATGCAATCTCTAGAAGTTAGAAACTATTGCTGAAAGAAGAGGAAAGATATAACTATGAAAAGCATTTTGCAATTTATGTTTCTTTAATTTTATGTGCATGAGTGTTTTACCTCCATATATGTCTAAGCACCACATGCATGTCTGGTGCCCACGGAGGTGAGGGAAGGCATCAGGGCTCTTATAGCTGGGGTTATAGATGATTGTGAATTACCACGTGGCTGGTGGGAATTGAAGCCAAATCCTCTGCAAGAATAAATTCTCTTAACTTAGCAAGTGCTGAGCTTCCTCTCCACCCCTGAAATGTAGTTTAAAAGAGAAACAAAATGCCACAATAAGAATAACTATAGACAAAAAATGAGCCACAAAATATATAAAAATTAAAATAGAACTTTAAGGATAGGAGATTTGTATAAAATTGAGAATGCACTACAAAAGAAAGTAGAGTTCATGGCAAAAAAAAAAGCATCTAAGATACACTGAAGTAGAAGACAGTACTCCATGTAAGAATAAACAGCTTTCTTGTCACTGAACACTGATTGATGGCACAATCCTGCTGGAGAATATGAAGAAGAAAGGCAGGATTAAATCAGATTCGTGGAGATGGTGCAGTCACACAGAATGAAGCCTGTGAGATATGATCAAAAGAATTGGTTTCTGTGTCACATTTGGGATGACCTATTTTTTTAACCTTAGCCAAGTCATTTAATCTTTCTGGGTTTCAGCTTTCCCTTCCCATAAAGTGAGTTTAAGAGCGCTGTGTTATAATTTGGGCACAGTGACTCTGGCAGCCAGGGTTGAAAACTAAGCAAGGCTGACTACACTGCTACAATGGGAAAGAAACACCTGGCTCCTGAAAGGAGATCACAGCTCCTTAAGCCATGAAACTCCAGTCTTCCGAGGCTGACACAAACCAGAGAATACAACTCCTCAAAACCATAGCTGATCCACACACCCCCAACATATATAACGTGGGCGCCCACATGGTAGCATTTATAAAAGGTCTTCATGGTAAGACTCAGGAATATTGGTTAAGTTGCCATTTCTCATCTGGGTAGTTCATCACATGACTGATCTCAGTCTTCAGTTTTCTTCGCAGTTCTGCAGTCATTATCTTTGGGAAATCAACCATTTGTGTCTCCAGAGTGGCAGCATGGGCATCCCCTAACCAAGACCATCGAGCCATTCCTTCTCTCACACACGCCTTGAGCTTGGCCCCAGCAGAAAAAACGACGCCTACTGTCGAAAGAGCAACTCACTGCTTTGGATAGAATATTTGACAAACATAAAAACTGATGTGAGATTTCCCTCTGCATGCGGTGATTACTATTGATAAATAAAGGAACTGCTTTAGGCCTCTAGCAGAGCAATAGGGGAACAGAGCTAGGCAGTGGAAACCAAGCTGAATGCTGGGAGAGAGAAGGCAAAGTCAGAAAGAAGCCATGTAACCCCGCTGGAGCCGGTCGGAACTTTATCCGGTAAGCCACAGCTATGTGGCCATACACAGATTACTAGAAATGGGTTAAATTCAGATGTAAGAGTTAGAAGCTATTGCTAATGGCCCAAGCAGTGATTTAATTAATACAGTATCTGTGTGGTTATTTCAGGGCTAAGCACCCAGGAACCAACAAGTGGCCTCCTCCTACAACAAAAAACTTTGGCTAACAATTGAAATATAAAATTGGCACCAAAAGCAGTGTCTATACTTTCTTTGGAAGGATCTATGTTCCCCATTCTGTTTTCCTGAGGTTCATTTTGAAAACAACAGCTCCTAGTTTACTATAAATTATTATATAAATATTATTAAAAATTGAATATAACAGAGTATCCAGAAATAAATTTCAGCAGTTACAACTATGCAATATTTGAATATGCCAAAAACATATTAGAGAAAAGATAGTCACTCAAGAAATGATGCTCAGAAACTTAATTTGCACACATGGGAAAATAAACATTGAGCCTTATCATTCACCCCAAACAAAAATCAATTCAAAATGGATCAAGGACCTAAATGCAAGATCTAAAACTCAGAAACTGCTAAAAACAGAGTATTAGGAAAGACAGGTATAGATGAGGGCTTTCTGGAAATGACTCTGACTGCTCCGGAAACAATCCTTATGAAGGAAAAATTATAATTTTCATCAAATCAAAAGTTTCTGCACAAAAAAGTTTAAAATTCAAAACTCGAGGAGAAAGCTGACAAGGTGAGAAGTATTTTCCAGCTAGTCATTTAATAGAGGATTAGTATCTAAATAAATAAAGAACTACAAATTATAAATGACCAAAGAAAAACAACCCAATCAATACATGGCAATTCAATTGTACAGATAATTCTCAAAGGAAGTAATGTGGCCAATCAATTCCCGAAAAAGAATCACTATCATTAGCTATCAGGAAACTGTCAATAAACTATAGGGAGATTCTACCTCAGGCTTGTTCGAATAACTGCCATAAAGAAAACAAAACTCACACCCTTTTAAAGATCATTCGAGGAAGGAAAATTAGTCCTTGTTATTATTGGAAACCTTTTTGTTGTCATCTTCTGAGATGGAAAGGTACCGGTAGACACACAGGCACAATCTGCTTGTCTTCAGAGAATAAAGTAGGAAAGTTGGATAACAGCTTTCTGAAGATCTGAACAATATCTGAATATCTACAGTATTGATAGCAAAGCAAAACAGGGAACATCACAAAGCAGGAAAGAAAGCTCATCACTGCAGTTCAGTGGTCTCTCCATCCCACTAAAGTACACACAGCCGATAATCCGCACTGTATCTTTAGTAACAGACATTTGAAAGAACAAGGAAAAGTGGAGGAATGGTAGGAAAAACCTTGTACATGGCCACAGAAGAGAGAGGAGAGATACCAAGTAAACCCCTTTTTTCTGGTACTAGCCTAGAACAGCATCAAGATTCCATTCTTAAAATACCCCTTGTGAAAAACCTAATACTAGTATGTGCCTAATGCAGTGGTTCTCAACCTGTGGGCCCTGACCCACTTGAAGGTCAAAAAGCTTTTTCACAGGGATCACCTGAGATGCAGATATTTACATTATGGTTCATAACAGTAGCACAATTACAGTTATGAAGAAGCAGTGAAAATGATTTTATGGTTAGGGGTCACCACATCATGAGGAACTGAATTAAAGGGTCACAGCATTAGGAAGGTTGAGAACCACTGTCCTAAAGGAACATATAGCAATAAAATGACACAGGATGGCATATTGCTATACTGATAAAAAAGTGCATCAGTGAACTTTCATAAGAGAAACTTCTTCTTGTTGTAGATGGAAATTAACACGGAATTCCACAAAGTGTGTCTCTGTGTGGAGACAGTGTGCAGAGAGCGAGAGACTTCAAAGCTCTCAGTCCTAAGTGGGATGTTTCTCTTAAGCCTTGTCCCCCGAAGGTTCAAGGATCTATAGCAAAAAGGAAACTGAAAGATGATAAGATCCACAGGTAATAGTGTCTCCAAGGAAATAGATGACTCCAAAGAAAATAGGCAACTCCAAGGAAATAGTGTCTTCCAGACACATCTAGACTGATGCACATATGAACTCAGAAACTGTAACAGCACTCGCCAGACCTGCACAGGTTCAAACCAGACTGAGAAGGGGAAGGGGACACAAAGTACCGCCTCTAATCATGAAGCCTTTTGCATAAGATGCTTGCTGTAAAGAGAACATCAGCTTTCTCCGGTGGGTGCCACAGTGTAAATCAACCACACTCCAGGGCAGACACCACACCCAGGAGAAGTTGGCCAAAGTGAAACAGACTCTTTGGGGGGAGGGGGTTTGTGGAAATTTTGTTTCTTCTTGTTTTATTTGAGTAGCTTTTATTTGTTTTGATTTTCAATTTGTTTTGTTTTTGTTTTCTTTTTGAGAGAGGGGAGGAGGAGCATGAGGTTGGATGGGTAAGTGGTAGGAAGAACCTGGGAGAAGTTGGGGGAAAAGGAAAGACATGATCAAAATATATTGCATGAAAAAAATGTTAAATAAAGAACATCCTTTGGCTTAACCACTGGAGATTTTATAAACCACACAGTGGGTGAATTCAGAATCAGTGTCAGAGGAGTGTACATTGTAGCCTGGCTGGGATGAGGCAGTGAGAGAAAATGTGCATCAAAACCCCAATGCTGAGTGGGGTAAAAACCCAATGGAAGACAGTGTCTGCAAGGAAACAGATTTATGCTCCAAGCAGTGTGCCAGACATAAAAAAGAATTGCTAAGAGGCCAGGCCAGTTCGCAAGCTTACCTGTGAAGGCCAGACCATCACCTGTAACCTGACCTCGCTAAGGACTGTCCAAGGGGTGAGAACAGCATTTGGAGCTCAACCCCTGAAGAATCTACTCAAGGTCTGACCATCATCTGTGATCCACCAGCACTTGCAAGTTGGCCTATGAAGATGGGAACAACATTTTCAAGCCTCACCCTCAAAAGGCTATCCAACAGCATGCCTGGTATCTGGGGGGCTTGGAAGGAATGTCTAGAGAAGGGGCTGTACCCCTCAAGAAAGCATAAAACTTCATTCAGATTCTAGATTTCTACCTGGCTGTCTTTGCTACATTTTTCTTCCTCCCATGTTAAACACTCAATATCACTTTAGCAGGCCAACTATGTTCCCTCTGCTTTCATATCTTTTTCTTCTATCATTTAATTTCCTTTGTCTTTTTTACCATATTTTCTCTTCTTTTTCACTTTCTTTAGCACAGGTTTCCCCCAAAAGACACAAGCTGCTTGGTTTGGAATTCCCAACACATCATCCTCTTGAGAGCTGGAATTGTTTAGGTGCCCAATCACATTTCTTTACATTTTTTTATGTCTTTTCATTCCCCTTCTAGACAGAGCAACCTCATGTCTCCCCCTTTTCTTTTTATTTTCCTTCTTTATTTATTCTCCATCTACTCAATATGAACCAGTAGTCTTACTCTATCTTCTTTACTTTCTGTACAAAATAACTAATTCAATGATGTACAAAGAGCAATATCAGTATTCCTTTGCTTCTTCAAACAATTGCAGTTGGAAATATGCTTGCTATATTTTAATTTTTCTTTGCATTTTAATGGTGACCTATCCTTTTGATAGTAAGTATTTTTTTTTTGTTTTTTTCCTCCAAGAAGATGCCTAACTGTCAAACTAACAGATGCGCTATTAGAGTAAAAGACTGAAAAAGCTATATAAAGAAAATGGAATAGCTAACATGTGTCATTGTTCTGAAATCTGATTTCAAAACAGTCAGAGAGAATCACTCAATTCTGATTACAAGAACATGTCATCAAGAGAACACTGAACTTCTAAATATATATGCCCCAAATATAGGTGCTTCCACTTTCCTAAAACAAATACTAGTAGAGATAAAATCACAGGTTAACTCTAACACAATAATAGTGGGAGACTTCAGCACCCTACTGTCTACAACAGATCATCTCAATAAAAACAGAGAAACATTCGAAGTAAGTGACATTATAGATTAATTGGAGATAACGGGCATTTACAGAACAATCCATCTCAAACACTTCAGAATACAAATTCTTCTCAGCAATTCATGGTGTTTTCTCTAAAATACTTCATGTAACAGGATACAAAGCAAGCCTTAAAAGATAGAGAAAAACTGAAATGCTATTTGCTCTGTCTGACCTCAATGAAACAAAATTAGAACTGAACAGCTAAAGAAGGGTGAGAACATGAATGGGCTCATAGAGAATTGACAAGATGCTGTTAAGCAATGAAGGTGACAGTGAAGAAATAAAAAAGGAGATATAAAAATTTGTAGACCCAAATGAAAATTAAAATACAGTGTAGCAAAACTGTGTGGCAGATGGAAGAGTCCTAAGAGGGAAGTTCCTAGCCACAAGTGACTTCATTAAAAATTCGGGGATTGATGATAAATGACTTAATTATGTACTTTAGGGCCTTTGAAAAATAAGGTTAGACAACCCCCAAATATTGCTATAAAAAGAAATAATTAGCATCATTGCAGAGATTAACGGAACAGAGTAATGGTTTATGTTAATTGTTAGCTTGACAGGATGTAGAGTCATTGGGACAAGCTTAAGGCTTGTCTGTGGGAGAAAAATCTGGAGTAGATAAACTAACATTGAAAGACCTACCCTAAAAAATAGATTTAAAACAAAGGAGAAAGCAAGCTGAACACTAATTTATCTCTCTCTGCCTCTTAAATATGGACACAATGTCACCAACAACATCATTCCAACAAGAAATGGAATAAATTGCTCTTAAATTTCATATTGAAGCACAAAAAGTCTGAAATAGCCAAAAGCAACCCTAAGCAAAAAACTATGTTGCATTTTAATTTATATTACTGAGCCACAGTAACTAAAACAGCATGCATGACTCTGGCAGAAAAACAGACACCAGTTTATCAGACTAGAGGGCCCACATATGAATACTCATACATACAGCCACATGATTATACAGAATGAAACCAAAACTATACATTAACAGAAAGAACCCCTCTACAACACATGGAGCTAAGAAAACTGGAAATCCACATATACAAGAATGAAACTACATCCTTATTTCTCACTCTCTACAAAAATAAACTCCAATGCGATCAAAGACTTTAAGATGTAAAACTCTAAAACAGTTAAGGAAAAAACCGGGGAAATAATTCAAGACATAAGCTCCAGCAAGGAATTTTTGAAAAGACTCCAGTCACTCAAGGAATGTCAGCAATTGACAAGTGGGACCTTAGGAAATTAAAAGTTCCTGCATGACAAAGGAAACAAACAAGTGAAAATACAGCCTACAGAATGGGTAAAAAAAAATCATCACCTGCAGGTATGATAGATGATTAATATCCAAACACACAAAAAACCCAAACACTAAACAACCTGAAGTCAAACAGTCCAGTCAATCTATAGACTAATGAGTTGAATAGACAGCTATGCAAATAGTCAATAAGTATGAAAAACTGTCCACCCTCCCTAGTCAGAATTGCAAAATAAAGCAACATTCAAATTCCATCTTAACCAACAATCAGGGAGCCTGCATGGTCTCGATTTAGGACCTCTGCATATATGTGACAGTTGTGTAGCTTGGTCTGTTTGTGGAACTCCCTGCCACGATAGCAGGGACTGTCCTTAGTGATTCGGCTGACTCTTAGGAACCTATTCCTCAAGCTAGATTGCCTTGCCCAGCCTGAATACATGCTTGGTCTTAAGGCAGCATGATAAGCCATGCTTTGCTATTGCGCATGGGAGGCCTGACCCTTTTTGAGCAGAGGGAGGAGGGAAGGGGTGGATTGAGGTGGTGGCAGAAGGCAGGTGGGGGAAGGGAGTTAGGGGAGGGAGGCTGTGATTGAGATGTAAAATAAATAAATAAAAATTTAAAGATCTAACTTATCCCCATCAGAATGGCAGTGATTAAGGAAACAAATTACAAGACGTGGACAAAGGAAAGCCTTGCACACACCTTGTGGGAACACATACACTCCAACTACTATAGAAATTTGTATAGAGTGTCTTCCCAAACCTAAAAGCTGATACAGCATCTGATGTCACTATACCACTCTTGGATGTTTCCTCTGCTCTCTTCACATCAGCAAGTCACAGAGATATGCGCACATCAATGTTGATTACAGCACTGTTTGCAGTAACTAGTCCAGGTGTCCAAGACAGAGAATGAATTAAGAAAACTTAAAAAATTCTTACTTACATTGAGGCTATTTCTTTGCATTACTCATGCTCCATAAAAAAGGTTGAATAACACTTAGGAAAGAAATTGGTAATGAAAATATGAACTAACTCAGCATGATTATAGAATGTCAAAGTCCATAATATTTTAATTCAAAATAGAGTATAGCAGATTCTGATAGTGCAGCAAAAGTACAAAGGACTGCTTTCAGAAGATGTTTCCTTTGGTGAATTATTCTGCAAATACTGAATAGGAAATAATTAATATTTACTGATACAGGTTCCAGAAATCTTCCAATAATTTACAGGTAATCCTGAATTTTTAAACTGGAAAGTTACCAACATAGATATCCATTTACCCTTAGGAGAAATAGAACATTCTTATTTTAGAATCAATAAACAAAATCATAGAAGGTGAAAAATGGACAATTACAGTGAAGTCATTTCATAAAATGAGAAATGTTGAAATCATAAAAAGTGGAAATTCAGAAATCACATTGCAGGATATATTTCCATGAAAATATAACAGGCAACATTAACGAATCCGAATCTTCACTTGTACAGGCATTCATTAGAGATGGTCAGACACTATGACCTCTCAACTTGGAATTAAGTATACAGGTACTTACATAAATGAAAACCATGGTAACATATCAAGTAGAATTGTGAAGCTGCTGAAGGATGATAGGCTGCCATTTGCAAGAACTCAGCACATAATCACATATGTACTTGAAACCCTAATATCTTTAACAACAGGTGCTATGAATTAGGTCATTTGAAAGCTAACTAGGTAACAGATAAGAGGGAAATGCTCAGCTCTTGTAATAAATAACCCAAATGTGAAGGTTGAAGATTTAAAAATTATATGACAAGCAATGCAAGGAAGACAGGAAAAATATAAAAATCTACAAAGCAACTTGAGAGTATATTTAAATATTAAAAAACATGAATTCCTTAATGCAAATTTATTTATCATTAACAAAATAATAGCTGAAAGAAGAGAGGCATACCAAAATTTTTGTATAA
The DNA here is from genome assembly GCA_004026605.1 of Ondatra zibethicus. Classification (NCBI taxonomy): domain Eukaryota; kingdom Metazoa; phylum Chordata; class Mammalia; order Rodentia; family Cricetidae; genus Ondatra; species Ondatra zibethicus. The sequence continues at coordinate 254 of PVIU01003912.1, read as the reverse complement.
GCAATATTTCTCATAAAGCTGGTACTGTTAGCACTTTAAAAATTATAAGCACTTGGTCCCACGGAGCCGAGCAGAGAGGAGCTGGCAACCCTCAGTAGGCCTGCTTTTGGGACCGGGATCCTCGCCCAACCAGCTTCCGCGGATTCATCTGGACCCTGTCCCGGCTGCACCTGAGCTCGGCCCACCCGGGCTGAGGCCTTGGGGGAAGGGCGAGTCCCCTGCTAGGGGGCCTCCTTTGTCCCACTGAGCCGAGC